>CABFOW010006622.1:7456-30492 GCA_902141385.1 Timema californicum
TATTATTATTATTATTAGCACCGCGTCTTACTACCCGTTCGGGTTATACGCACTTACGCTAATGTGTAATGGTAGGGTGATTGTGAGATGAAATGGAGGACCTACAGTTTAACGTGGAATCCGAACCACGGTGGAGGCCTGGCATTCCCCACATTCACAAGATGTCTTGTCAGAGGTGAAGGAAGGGTTTGGTAATCAGATAAATCTGTGCCGGGACCGAGGATTGAACCCCGGCCGCCAGCACACAAGTCTGACACCTTACCCCTAGACCGACAGGTCACCAAGTTACATATAGGTTTTATTTCTGGAACTTTTATTTCTTCGCCCCAATTATCCTACATCGGTTTTGTTCTTTTTTTTTATGAGATGAAATTAATTTTCTAGCACGATTAAAAAAAACGCGTAGTTGACCGCGTGGTCTAACGCGCTACTCTTGCAGTAGGCTAGACTGCCAATGACGGGGAGATCGAGGTTCGTATCTCAATCGGGTGTCCCGAGGGTGGGTTTTTACAAAATAGTTTTACACTATCTATCCACGAAAATGCGGGTGCAGTTCCTATTTATATAACCTCTCTAGTACTTAAAAACCATTAGCTTAATTAGTACATACAACCCGAACGGGTAGTAGGAAGTTGTGCAAAAAAAAAGAAAAAAGTAGGACCGAAATTGTCCTCAAATGATGCACAAGTTTCTAGAAGTTTTGCTGATAGCGATTAGGATAACAAGTCGTTAACACGCTATGGAATTAAATATATCGTACTTAACTAAGCACGAATGGACTCCGTGGGCTTAAGTCGTGAGGTCTGAGAGCGCTCTCAGTCGACATGGTTAGAACCAATCCGCACTTTCTTTACATAGGTTTAATATAAACACCACCCGCAAACTTACTACAGAACCAACATATTATAGGAAAACATCATTAGTTTTACTCTTTATTTTCAATTAATATGTTTAACTAAAACAATATTAATAGCTTAATCTAAGGATTTTGGAAGATAAGAGTAATTAACGGGTGACCTGGTGGTCTAGGGGTAAGGTGTCAGACTTCTGTGCTGGCGGCCGGGGTTCAATCCTCGGTCCCGGCAAAGATTTATCTGATTACCAAACCCTTCCTTCACCTCTGACAAGACATCTTGTGAATGTGGGGAATGCCAGGCCTCCACCGTGGTTCGGATTCCACGTTAAACTGTAGGTCCTCCATTTCATCTCACAATCACCCTACCATTACACATTAGCGTAAGTGCGTATAACCCGAACGGGTAGTAAGACGCGGTGCTAATAATAATAATAATAATAATAATAATAATAAATAATACAATAGGCCTAGCTAAAAAAATGTCCATGTAGAGTTAGTTAACATTGCCAGTTAGCCCAGTAACTTTAGGGGAAAATCGGGCATCACTTCAGAAAAATGCCAAGTGAGTTGAGCTGAATATTGGTCTCCGTTTTCACTTTGCCTTTCTAAATAAGTTGTCAAAAGTCCCCGTCATTCGAAGGTACGCATACAATTTTACCGCGTGTAAAAGAGGCTGAAAATGGTGTTCTTTATTGTTTATCGCTAATATCTTCGTTCCTATAAATTGTATAACCATTAAATATACTAACAAATAAATAAGCTCAGAAATGTATACACAAAAAAGGTGGTTTAGTGTTTGTTGAGCTACTGATCTATTGTTTTTGTTTGTAGAATTAAGATTATAGGCTTGTTGGGGTAGAGCTGTATGTAGGAGATATGTCAATGTTTTTTTAGAAATATTGTAAATATCTCGCATCAGTTGTGCCATCTATATTCAGATGAAACAACTAACAGTACTTCTTACTTTCCGAAGATACCCGAAGTTTTTCGATTTACAATTTAGGCCAACTTCTACGTCCCCGAGTCGATCAGGTCTAGCTGCGGTACTTCCAGAAGAAACTTTTAAACGTGATAACAATGCCATAACATATTTAATTGTTTTTAAGTGAATAGGTAATAAAAACCGCTTAATATGCCAATGCTCCACCACTGAGCTATCCGCGATTCGTACCTTGCTCGGTTATAACTGTTTACAGCCGGTGTGCTGGGTCAGTTATAAATTTATGGGGCGGATTTATAGGCACTCAATTTTTTTTAAAAAGGCAGGCAAATAGGCACTAAAAATCACAAAAATAGGAACATAAATAGGCATAATAAAGTTAAAAAAAGGCAATAAATAGGCACCAAAAAGAAAAATAGGCACATAGATAGGCTTAGTAATGTAAAAAAGGCACCAAAACACTCAACATTTTTACTATTCACTCTTAAAATCCAGCATTCACTTTCCATAAACACATATTAATTACTATTAGAGTTAATTACCAAATACATCTCAAGATCTTCAGGTGTAAATTTTGTTCTGTTGACTGACAAAATGTTTTTATAGTGTGAGAAACTTCTCTCGACTTCACATGAAGTCATCGGGCAAAACTTCAGACAAGCTATCTCAGCTGGGCTGAGCTTGACTTCTGGGAGTGCTGTAGTTTGTCCTTCCAAGATGTCCGCAATACTTGCCATCACTTTCCACCCAGAGTTTCAGTGCAATACTCTGTTAAATTTGTTGACGATGGCTGTGCCAACTGAGCCAGGAGCCTGATTCAGGTTTTCTTCTATTCCCCGCATTATCTTCACAGAAGAGGCAAATCCCTCGCCTCTGAAACTGTGATTGCTCCAGGAAGATTTCCAAAACTGCTTTTTACGTCTGCCAGATCCTCACTGACACTTGAACAGGAGATGGCAGCATTTACTTCTGTAATGGCGACAGCTTGTTCCTCGTCAAAAGTTTGGACGACCTACAAGCAAAACTGTTGGCNCTCACAATCACCCTACCCATTACACATTAGCGTAAGTGCGTATAACCCTAACGGGTAGTAAGACGCGGTGCTAATAATAATATAATGAAACCCACGGTTCAGGGCCGATTTTACTCTTGTCATGAAATTTTAATATACATAAAACAGATTTAAAAAAAAATGAAAAACCCGATTTAAATTTACACATTTCTTTATCGGAACTTAAATGTGTAAATTGCAACAGAAGACCTTGTATTATATAGGTTCACATTAAATAATATAATTAATTGTATTTAAAAAATGATAGCGCTATTGACCTTGTTAAAGTCACCTTAATATAAATTTTGTATTATTTTAACACCACGTCTTACTACACTTGCGGGTTATACGCTTATGTACTAATTACACTAATAATTTTTTAAATTAGGAAGGTTATATTAATAGGAAGTGTACCCGCATTTGCGTGGAGGGAGAGTGGAAAACCAACCCCTCTTTCCCCTTCTATACTAAACACCTTTCAGATTGTCCTTACATCCCCCCCCTACCCCCCTCGTCCAAGCCTTTCAACTTTGTTCCTTGATACTCAACAAAAGACAATCTATCACCGTCACATTTTACAAGGAGTGATGCCGAGTTTTGAGCCACAATATCGGGGTTTTATAGAATGGCGTACAAAGTCAAAGGATAAGGGTTCGAATCCCTGTCAAAGTATAATGTTTCTGAGTTACCTTATGAAATAATTATTTACAGTAAATTGTGATATTTTTTTCTAGTGTGTTTATTACTGTAGAAATACATACAAATATATTTTCTTTCCTATATTTTAAAAAAATATAGCGATTTCTTTTTGTTGTTTATTCAGTGGCATAGTTTTTACGGTCACTACTTACGCTAATTATTTAAATACATGGTATAAAGAGGTTAGAATTAAAATAAGTGCAACACAATTTGTTTGTATAGAAGATAGAAAAACCAAAGTGAAAACCACACTTTGTTCTAGGTGATAGTCTGTTTAAAAAAAATTGGAAATATCTTTAAAAAAATTAATGAGTTAGAAAAAGGTGGCTAAAGTAGACGAGAAATTGCCATTTTTAAAATTTTATTTCGATTAAATATGATTTACATACTGTACGCCTACTTAACTTTACAAATAGGCCCTAATGTTAACTTTTTTTCGAACACCACACTAACAAGAACATTGTATTTTATGAATTTAAAAAAAATCTGATTTAAATAAAACTCGTAAAACCATGTTTCTATTTAAAATCATTAATGTATTAGTTTAATATGATTATAAACCATCCAAAACAAGTCTTTTCTTTTTTATCACTACGTGAAGAACACAGGTTATTAACTGATTAATCTGATTGGGTAGAGATGGGGAAGGTAGCTAAGAGGAAGTGAACCCGCATTTACATGTAGTAAAGATGGGAAAACCAGAGTGATAAATCACTTTTGGAAAACCGTTACATGTATATTTATACATTTAACGGGAGACCCATCTTCAGTTCACGCAGATGAGATTTGAACCACCACCTCCCCATCAATGGCTATCAAACCAACGGCAAGCAACGGCTGTAGATAACTAATATTTACTTTGTCTCGACACCTTAGTGTGAAAATATTGTGATCGTCAAAAATTCGAAATCGAGATTTTGATAAATGTCGACGTATCATAGCATAGCCCCCCGAAACCAAAAAAGATGTTTACGCAATGCCGGCCTTCTGACTATGTGTACCTTGGCTTGTGCTGGAACCGAACCCATTTTACCGTTTGGACTAAAACTTTGAATCTGGGGTGTCATAACCCCACCGTGAGGTTTTTGGAATTAAATATCTAACACTATATTTAAGGCTAGTTTATTGAAAGGCAAAGAGAATAAATTTATTTTCTCAAAATTCGCTCTAATAATTTTGATTAAATTTGATATCTAAACACAGTTTATCATTATAAACAAGATGGGCATTTTCATTTTCTCATGAACATGATTTTGAGGGTACTTTACATAGGGGAGATTTTCAAATTTTCATCATTTCTCCGCAACTATTTGAGACTCGTAATAACTTATCATTTTAACGTTGTAATACTATTCAATGTAAATTTCTTTTATTTTCAATATATTTATACAAAATCAATAAGTTTTGAGCAATAAACAAATATATATATATACTTTTTAATCAGGGATGTAGTGGAGCGGGAACGCGGGTGAACGCCGTTCTGGCACTGATTTTCGTGGGAAAATATTAAAAATATTTTTTTAAATTAAGTTTTGTACTTTACAGTTCCAAGTTAACTAATTGATTTTATATCAATATTATTTTAAAACTTTTTCATACTATTTATCAATAAATTCTTATAAAATTTACAGTGCTCTATGCGAATTCCTGGAATTTTACGGGAAGTGCTTTAAGTAAGTTTCTGCCTTAGTAATCATTAAAAATGCTCCAAATAGATTCTAGAGGCACTCAAGTTTGTGCAATTCTTTCGCCTACGGTGGTTGGGGGTCCCAAAACCCCACTTCAACTTTGGGATTGCTACGACCTTGCGTTACGGCACTGCTAAATTTACGACTACGCCACTGTTTTTAGTACAGGTTTTTGAAAATGAATTTGATTCCTATGTTCTTTGGTTGACAAAAATGTTTCTTTGTCCTCATTTTTTTCTCTAACAGCGTTAATATTAATAATGTTTAGCACCGCGTCTTACTACCCGTTCGGGTTATACGCTTTAAGTACTAATTACTCTAATGGATTAGGAATTGGGAAGGTTGAATTAGAGGAAGTGAACCCGCATTTGCGTGGAGGGAGAGTGGAAAACCATTTAGGAAAAACCATCCTCAGTTCACCCGACCGAGATTCGAACCTCGATCTCCCCGTCCTCAGCAGTCGAGCTCAACACGACTAGCGCGTTAGCCAACTACGCCACTGAGGCGGGCTCTAACAGTGTTCCTAGTTTCTAATACCATAGAGTCAGGGGCAGCCCGAGGTAAATTTCGCGCCCGGGCGGTATTGCTTTTGGGCGCCTCTCTACGTAACAGGTGGGTAATATAGTCCATTCACCATAGGAGTGTAGGTAACTAACAGCTAGCAAAAGTTAGCAGATCTAATATAATGTATCCATTTGCCAAACCATGTGATCTGCAATGGTCTTAACATGTTGATTTATTGTCACTTTTGGCGGTCAAAACTTTCACAAAAACAATTTTTGTCTTTAATTTGGCTTTCCTGTTGGCAATTCTTAAACATTCTGCTAGCCGCCAGTTATCACATTTCTCATTGTGATTGTACTCTCAGAAAATATTAAAATAATCCCCAAACCTAACAACTCTAAACCTAACGTAGCCTGGGCGTGATAGGAAAATAATCTGAAGGGGAAACACCACAAATGTTAACTATACGCTAAACGTTTCACTTCGAGATTATACAAAAACTGTTAGGATTACAAATAAAACTATAAGAACCTGTTTTGTAGACAATGTCATCCTATATTTTTTTATTATAAGTTTAACATACACTTTGACATTATGAAAGGCTTACGTTATAATTGCAAAAAAAAAAAGTTTTAGGGCGCCATTATCTCAAGCTGGCAAATGTAAAATAACTTTTTAAAAGTTGCACTAGGTTCTATTTTACTCATTATAAAATTATACGAATGTGTAAAATTTCATGTTAGTATCATTATTACTATTAGCACCGCGTCTTACTACTCGTTCGGGTTATACGCACTTACGCTAATGTGAAGTGGTAGGGTGATTGTGAGATGAAATGGAGGACTTACAGTTTAACGTGGAATCCGAACCACGGTGGAGGCCTGGCATTCCCACACATTCACAAAATTGTGGCATGTAAAAGAACCCTGGAAGATATGTGAAAATATTTTTTCCCGACAAAATTGGTGGGCCCTTTCACTATCGCTCATAGAAATTATCATGAGTTGGTATAATCATTTGGTTCAGAGAGCTTACGAAAAATACTAAATAAAAATAATAAGCTATTAACAATACAAACGTTTAAATTAAATTTATTAGATAAACTTAACATTTTAGGATAACATTTTGTTCTTACTTTCATGCGTGTGTGCTATTAACAACTAATTTTTTTTTTAAAACATACATTAATTGCAAGCTACATTTATATAAAACATACCCGCACGATAATCACGCAATTTTGGGCGTAAATAGCAAAACACGCTGGGCTCCCACTAGAGTGAGGCACATTTAGGGTAAATTTCCACATGTTTTTTTTATCAATGTGGTTTCCTCGTAATGTTCCTATGCTTACGTAGTTGTATTTATTAAAAATATCTTCATCAAATCTTACCCAACTGTCCTCGTGGTTATAGTGGTCATAGCATCTGGCTTCTGACCTAGAAGTCTCGGGTTTAATTTCCTGATGGTACCAGAGGATTTTTTTTTCTCTTAAAGGGAATAATTCACATGGTCAGCAGGGTTTGATTAACTAGGCTTAAGTTTGATTTAAGAGTCTCCTACTGGTTACACACCCTCATTTTCACCATCCCCATCCCCTAATCTCACAGGGACATGGAAACAACCTCCACGGAAAGGCTGTACGATTAGTGCATCCTGGCGTCCCCTGGGCAACGCTACATTAGTAACATCTAATCTTTGTTTTACCATTTTGGTTTTCCGAAAAATGAGATAGAGTACGGTGTAGCCTAGTCACGCCATCATTATTATTATTTTATTATATTAAACTATTTCCCGGCACAGATTTATTTGATTACCGAACCCTTCCTTCACCTCTGACAAGACATCTTGTGAATGTGGGGAATGCCAGGCCTCCACCGTGGTTCGGATTCCACGTTAAACTGTAGGTCCTTCATTTCATCTCACAATCACCCTACCATTACACATTAGCGTAAGTGCGTACAACCCGAACGGGTAGTAAGACGCGGTGCTAATAATAATAATAATAATAATAATAAAACTATTAATGAATCCTTGTAATAAAACGAATGAATTAAATAAATTTGTTCCTGACATTTACAGTTGTTTCATAAAATATCCCGTACTCCTGTTGAGATGTAAAGTGAAGTGTTTGAGAAGTACTTGTAATAAAGGTTGTTTTTTGTGTGTGAGCAGATTGTGGCGTCCCTGGCGGCGCTTGTCGCGGCACGCCCTGAGGCCGGCTACTCCTACGACGTCCCTTCACAGAGATACGGATCCCCGTTCAGCGGTATTTTTGCTGATCGCCCTTCCTACTACAACAACAACAACAACAACGGCTTAAATTCTGGGAAAGGCTTCTTCGACTTCTCGTTACTTAAGGACGACTCAAACCCTGGAGCCCGTGAATTTACAGGCGCAGACTTCCTCAGAGGTGGTTTTGATGGAAATTTCTTGGCGGGAGGAGGGGGTGGAGGCGTTGTAAACTTGGGAGGGGGTGGAGGCCTCATTGGTAGTAATGGAGGGGGTTTAGGGGGTCCAGGAGGTGGAGCCCTCTTTAGAAGTAATGGAGGAGTTGGAGGCACTAGAGGAGGCGTCCTCAAAACAACAAGTGTCTACGCTCACGTCGCCCCGCCAGACTTTGAAGAAGATATCAGGGCCCAACAAGTCATCGCCCCCCGGCAGGCCAGGATCAACTACAAGATCGTGTTCATCAAGGCTCCTACTGCGCCCACCCCTGTCAACCCCGTCATCCCCGAGTTCGCCCAGGACCAGGAGAAGACGCTGATCTACGTGCTCGTCAAGAAACCCGACGAAGCAGACGATATCGTCATCCCCACGCCAACCCCCACCGTTCCTTCCAAACCGGAAGTCTTCTTCATCAAGTACAAGACCCAGAAGCAGGTCGTCGGTGGTGGTGGTGGTGGTGATGACTTTGGAACCAACGTTGGAATCAGAACCGGTACTGGAATAGGAACTGGTGTAGGAACCGGAACTGGTGTTGGAATTGGAGATATCGCCATCGACGATCCCCGTTCTCTCGGAACTGGCATTCGTACTGGCATCAACGGCTTAAACATCGGAAGCGTGTCGGGTCGCTACGGCGTCCCCGGAGCCCTTGGCTACTAGTCTCTCACTTCCTACGACTAAGGAGGAATCTAATCAGAGGGTAAACATCGCGTGCCTCACCGCCAAACGGTTCTTTATCGGACAACAATGATCCTCTAGACTTTACTGCAGACGAACATCAATGGAATGAAAGTGTCTCCTTCAGGCTTCAAGTAACACGCTGTTCTATTACACGTGAAGGTATATTCCAAGTTAACGATTTGTTTAGCATAATATATTTAAAATACGGGTGTGTTTGTTATCTTAAAACCTTCCCCAACACCATTGTTTAAAATAAACTTCCCTTTTCGGTGATTAAAGTCATACGAAGAAGGTGTATGTATATAATCTCTTAGATATATTGTTCTGAGTCAATGGGTTCCTGTAAAAATGAAGGGCCAACTATTTGACATTGTAATCAAACTTTAATTATTCCAATTAACAAAGCATAGATTACATTTCACTTATTTACTGAAGGGGCACAAGGAATATTGGATAAACTTAAATCAAACTATATTTAACTATTATTATATCCATAATAAGTTTTTGTACATAGATTATTTTTATATACATGAAATGAAAATGTTTTTATACGGTGGCAATAAAATGTATTTTTTTTATAGTAATGCATTGTACTTTTTTATTACAACTATTCCCATGTTTATTTTTTATTAGTACGGTACATTTAACAAAAGGGATTTTGGCGTATAACTATATAGACTGCAAGGCTTTGTTTGAGATTATAAATAAAATATTACACCTTCCCTCAACTGACATAATTTTAAACTATTTTAAGGTTTAATTTGTTGTTAGAAATGCCTTATCATAACAGAACACATTAAAGCCAGCTCTATATCCTACAACCAGGATAAATACAATGTATCGCGTAAAAATGTTACAAGATCTGGTCGACTTATAATCTAATTATCTCAAGTGGAAATATATCGGTACTTGGCTACCAAAGCTCTCTAAGTTTAACTTTATTTAAAGAAGCTTCACATAAAATATTAATATTGAATAACAAAATATGTATGATAAATTAATTCAAGCATCACCTAAAATGGAACCAGTGTTCTTCGATAACTGACCTAGTTTCTACTGATTTTATAACAATGGTTTAATTCCTTGTGTTTATTATCTCTATGGCTTAACATTTGACTGGCTTTGCCAACTATTCCATGGGACAGGCAAATTATTGGAAGCACACATTTATGCATATGCTATATATAGTTATATTTAACTATGTATATAGCTATACTCCATTCACGGTAGGAATTACTCTCTGAAAGGTCTTTTTTCCTACCAATATCCTACTATATAATATATTTCTGGTAAAGAAAAAGACCTTTCAGAAAACAATTCCTACGGTGAACGAACTTTACGTATAGTTTTATACATATATATATATATATAACTATGTATAAATATATACGAATAATGCTAGATGTATATAACTATGATATATTCATACATATATATTTTATACATATTATACTTATTTATGATTATATAACTAGGCCTATATAAAATTATATAGCTATATATTTTTACATAGTTTTATATTTAAATATACTTATATAAATATTTATCTATACATACATATTTATATTTATATTTATGTATACGTTTAGTTATATAATTATATACATATACATAGTTACGGCTAAAGTCGTTGTTTATTTAATAGTTCATGTTCTTAATTTATCACTGGTAATATGTAGCCGACGATTTCCGAAATTCCACGACAGACTTATCTTAAAATATGAATGAAGAATGATCCCAAGTACGAGACGATTTCTGAATAGCTCAGTGGGTATAGCATTGGCGTACTAAACTAGAGGTCCCAGGTTTTATTCCCATGTACAGGTTTATTTTTTTTAAATTTAAACAATCTGAAGAAACATGTTTGTTTTTTAAGAAATGTTTGATAAAACCTTAGGATAGAATTAATGATGCAATGTACAGTTGTTTCGTTACGTAAATAAATTATCTTTAACATTTTATAAGGAATGTGTTATTAATATTCATTATGAAATTATTAATGAAATGCTAATCTAGAGAAAGTCTGGTTTCATAAATAGTTGTCGGGATACGATATTCCGGCCAGTGGTCTAAGATTGGTAATTTAAACATTTTTGTATTTTAAGCACATTTATACATGTTATTTTCAAAGTATTCTATACAGAAATTATCAGAACTCGTGTTTTATTTAGTAATCAAAAAGGTATTGGTTTGAAAATTGTTTCCACTTCAGTTTGAATAGGTATTCACGTATTAATATGATAAAGAAATGGCCATAATGGCACATGCGTTTCTTCACACGCCTTAGTCAGAATCCACAGTCAACAACTCTGTACAAAAAGAGAAAAAACAATACCAATCATCTGGCTTTAATTTAAATTTGTCACCGAGAGCTGCTGAGCTTTTGTGAGCAAAAGCAAAACTATTTTTGGAAAATAAAATAAAAACACTCAAGTTTACTAGTGAAATATGTTGATCTCTTTCACACCTACACTGAGAGGTTTGATCTTGAATTACTGAGAGGGCTGGAAATAAGCAAACTGAATGTTCATGACCCGTCATTAGCTGCACGTGTGCGGAAGTAAATTAACGACAGTACAGTCTCTGACTAATAAAATATACACTATCTACATGTAAATTATCCAGAAAACATGGCAATATAATAGGATTATTACAGTTCTACCCTACTTTCTGGGTTATTTTTAGAAGAAAAATGAGTCATGAAGTAATTCGGTTAACTTGTATTTACAGTGAACCGTTTGCACATCCTTCAATATAACTTTATAATATATATATATATATATATATATATAAAACATAGAAAACCGATACATTGGTTACATAGAGTAACAGCACAATGAGGTATGTTATGTTCATAAATTATTTGACATCATTTAAAATGTTCATCATTTACTTTAAAAACTCTCATTTAGCAATCCTAAGAATGTTCACATTGCTTTGCCACTTTCTTTTATGAATTGAATGTAGTATGGCAGAAAAGTTTTAGATTCTCGCTCTAATTGATATAACATAATAGACTAGTGATATAAAAATAAATTATTGATTTGATGTTTTAGCTAGCCTTCTTTTATGCACACTATTTTCACATAGTAATATAATAACATAGGAAAACAAAGAGCTGTATATCGCAATGCACATTATCAGGTTGACACTCTTGACAAAACACAAAATACTCAATTTCTGACACTTAAGACTAAATTGGTAGGTCTGAAATTGATCGCAATATTTTTAAGTTTCACATTGAAATAGTATGCAAAATATACAAGATGCATATTCTAGTAAAGCTATGGCCTAAGTTAAGTTCACAATTTGAATAACTTTCAAAATATACAGTATCCATATTTGAGTAGAATTATACCTTAAGTTAATTTCAAATGGCAATATGCTCTTGAAAGGTTTTTTATACTAAATTTAAAGCAAAATTTACCAAGTTCAAAGTAAATACCTAACAAAAGACATATTATTAAGAGGGGTTAAAAGCTATTCCTACTCCAGCCATCCTTCCATACTTCCATCTATTTTTGTCACTTTCTCAAAATAGTGTCTAATTTAATCAAAATGTTTAGGCCGATACACCTCTGCCACGACAGTTCTCGCTTGACCTCTTCCATCATCTTGCCTCTGTCCCTGGTTATTATTTTGGGTCCTTGTGTGTTTTTGTTCTCTGTACCTTGGTGGGTGATAATACTGATTACATACCTTTGATCCCTGAAAGAGATCATTTTGAGGACCACTATCTTAGTTCCTTTGTTCTTATTTCCTTGCTCTCTCTCTCCCAGTGTTGTGATGGAGCTAGTGTCCTGCTATTCCTCTGAAACTGATAATTGGTACTACCTTGTCCCTGTAGATGGTATTGATCCTTAAATTTCTTGAAACTTGACCAATTTTGTTTACGTTCTCTCTCTCTCTCTGCACCTCTTTCTGAAGTTGAAGATAAGTGCCCATTTTGTGTCGAATCATGTTCCTGTACATCTTTTTAATATTCCCACACTCTAGTTCTTTGACATATATTATCAAATGCATTTAACACCCTTTCCATGTATTTAAGGTTCTGTAAATTCGCGCCAATAAGAACATCCTGTACATTTAGGGGAAAATGATATTTTAAAATGCCCCATGCGCAGTAGGTGTGGTGACTTTTCTCATACAGGACTAGTTTCGACGACACCTTTCATTATAGGGGGAAGATGAATAATCACCATATAATGTACAATATGTAGCTTAGCAAATACATCTTTTATAGGTCATAGGTTACGCAATTTAGCTCCCTTCAACCAATTAACATCATTTAAACATGGAATAAACAAACAAATACATAAATAAATATATAAATTAAACAAAAACACGAATAAAATAAATAAGTAAACAAGTAAATAAAAAATTAATTGTGGGATCTTGCCTATATGTGTATATTAGTGCAATACTTCTGTCACCTTTCCGAAAGAATTTGTCGATAAAAGTGTCATAGAATGATTTTTGACTCTGCAGTTCATGTAGCAAGCCTTTTTCAACTGACAACAGGGAAAGTGTGGAGATCCTATTCTCGCACTACTCACAGTCGTCTTAATACGTTTCAAACAACAGTGAATGTGCTCACCGGTATTGTTGATACCAAACAACATAATTTATGTTTCTTGGAACATTTCTTCTGCTAAGTCTGTTTCCTCCAGGAACTTCATAATTTCAGTCACAGTCTTGTCTGAAATGTCTGATAGTCTGTAAACTAATTCACTCCGAAATTTGCCAAAATTGAAAAAAAACTACCGTAGCTTGACTTAAATGACAAAAATAAACTGTCAATAAATCGAGACTAGAAGCTCTGAAACTTTTTTGAATCTAGCAGCTCAATAAATTACAGGTCATTAAGATCTTGAAACCTCAGCTCCATTTGCCCAACCATGGTGTCAATAATTTCATTATAAAGACACACATATTTATTTCTGGGATTCAATGAGCCATCTTCTCTACGTCTCTTCTTAGGATCTTCCACGTTGTTATTATCTTATCATTTTCTATACGTCTCTTCAAAGATGTTTCTAGCATCTTTTAGGTGAGAAATCGTCTCTTTTTTCTATCGATGCAGCATTTCACATCGAAAGTTTTGGTTTGAAGAATTCTTTTATAGTGTGTCGGTGAGAGAAAAAAATGTTGCCGAAAACCTTCAGTAGAAAGGTGAAATTGATATTTATCAATGAAGACACATACCCTTTTAACAGTCACGAAAGCATCATTATCTCAGCTATCTGGATTTTTAACAATATTCTCAAAAAACTGTATGAGTTCTGTTTTAATTTCATTCACCATGTTCACAATTCTGGAATTGTAATTCCACTTTGTACCAGCGACTTTTGGAAACCGCTTCTTTACCTCAGATTGATTGAGAGCGTTAACTCGTTTCGATTAATGTTAAAATAAGTTTAGGATGCCACTCAATGTCTTAAAAAATATATTGCATTCTGCTACATGTTTCACAAACAAAGAAAGAATGAGATTAAGTTTATGAGTATAGATGTGGATGACGAGTGCACCTGGTTACCTCTTTTTCACAAGCGTTTGTGTACCATTTAAATGTCTAGAAAATACAGTGGTTCCCTAATACGCTTGGGCTACAAGTTTTTGCTCACAATTAAAACGAGATAGGATTCGGAAAATATTCTGACTTAAACTAATCGCAGTGCGATCTCTGCTGACATCTGAAAAACCAATAAATCTTTCATAAGTGTTACCATCTTTCACATATCGAGGGACTGTCGAAAGTTGAGAGAGCTTTGCAATGTCCATAGTTTCGTCCAACATTATTGCTATAAAAATTCGTCATTTATTTCTGACTTAATCTTAACCTAAATTAATCACCAACATCTCCTATGATGCCGTTTTGAATTTTGTTGGACGTTCCTTTAAACGCCCCCCTACTCTGGAGATGAAAATCCAATTTAATATCGTATTTAGAAAGTAACTGCATTAGTTCAATGTAGTTTCTCCGGTTAAGGGAATCTTCCTGTTCGTCGTGACCTCTGAATGGAAACTTTAGTTTGGCCAACAAAAAGCACACATTAATTAATCGTTTCATTAGTTCTCAGTTTGAACCAACCTCTGCATTATGTTTTAAAACGTCTAGCCTTTTTTGCTCACTCGGTTGAAAATCTATTATTTTTTCCCCGGAAGTTTTAAATTTAGTTATTGTGTATAGGTGTGAGTGAGGCTTTTCATGGCGTATATTGGCTTTGGGAAAATTACTAACATCACAAAGGCCGTTATTACTCCACACTCCCTGATTTGTTTCGAGCAACACACAAGGTCAACAATACAGCCTGATTCTTTATATGCATGCAGTTAATCACTTTGAAGAAGTATATTCTGTTTTGAAATGACGTGTGTATTCTTTCATTTTCGTTTTAGCAGAAATGTCTGGAGTTGGCTTACCTTTAATTATTATTTGCTGCTTTTATTCAAAAGTAAGGGCTACAAACGAAACTGAGAATAATCGGCCGAGAACACAGCATTGCGAAAGGTGATCGGCACTGCTACATCCCACTTAACTACCTTCACTAACCCTGCTACTTGTCTCAGGTCCCTTCCCCAAGCTTTGTTGTGAGGGGACAGTTTCCAAATCCGAGTCCCCTTCCATAGTTCACACTTTCAAACACTGTCAAACTAAATTGACAATCGAACACTTTAACACTTGACAAGATCTCTTTCATCAATGGGAACAATTACATAAGCTTAACAACCACAACACAACCACTTATAAGAAGCAAACAAAAATTACATTTACCTGTGACAGAACGCCAAGTGTTAGCATATATCTTATTATAGAGACGGACTAGGCTGGCTTCAACTAGTCCTCTCCCCGGTAAGAGCCGATAAGACTCGAGCGCTTCCGATGCTAGTTGGGAGAGGGGAAGGGGGCCACGCAAATATTGAGTATTGTGACAGCGCTTCTGATGTGAGTGTATTGTCACTGTAGTTGGGAGTGAGGGGGCAGGAGCGCACAAATAGCGAGAATACCGTTTGGTATTGTGACGCAAATTGAGACTCAGATATAATATGTTATGCTTTTATTTCCCATGGAAATTTAACTCAAAGTAGATAAACTAAAAATGTCCTACTACGGCATGCCACTGCCCATGAGCCTATCTTTCTCTATAGGTTATTCCAAATACTTTGCTTGTACCTTATATTTATGAAGATATTAACACATAGTTCCTCCTCGGACACTGTATTTACAATTAAAAATCTGCTGCAAAAAACTATTTTGTCTTACCTGTGACCAACATTTTCCCAACAAAGCATTATTTGCCTGCACAAATGTATCCTATTCTCCTTCTATAGAATTCCCCCAAGACCTTGCTTCCTCTCTTAATCCTGGCAATAAAATAGGAATCTTATTCGCTTCACTAAATCTTTCCCCTTCTAAAGTACGCCCCACTTTTCGAATATATTGGATTGCTGAAATATTTCCTTTCTGCCCCTAGAATTTGGAAATTCAAGATAACATTTCCTCACTCATTCCTCTAAACAAGACACTATTATGACAAACGTAACTATCAACTGTCTTTATTTTTTACTTCATCAAATTTTCATTCTAAATCCTCTACTCTTTGTTTTGTAATTTTTCAAGAATTTCCGCATAACGATCTCATAGCTTTTCGACATTTACCCTCAGATTTCTACCTTTTTGAATCACCACATCTTATACTTGAGACGTAATATAATCTAATCCCTATTCACATCCAGTTGCCCCTCCAGTACTAACCTAAACTTACTGACTTCTCTTTCCAAGTTAGATCGAACTATTTTGACACTATTTTTTAGGTGAACAATTTTTGGCTCAAGACTTTTTACCTTATTATCTGTGTTTTTAATTGTTTTTATGAATTTCTTTTCTAACCCTAATATCTTTTAATTTACTTTGTCAACTCCCTCAATTAAATCAAAATGAAATTTTTCTTAAATATATTGCTTTTGTTCCAACTCGTTTTGATTTTGTTTTACTGTGATCAAATTCTTATCTAGATCCTTAACCTTGACATTAAGTGCCCGATGAGATATTTTCAGGTTATCGAGTTTACACTCTAAATTTATTTCTAATTCTTTAATATTGTTTTTAATTTGAGTTCCCAATTTTGTATTATTATCTTCCATCTGACTCGTCATTGTCATGATAAGTTGTTCCATCTTTTTTTGTTCCTTTCCTTTATTACTTTTTTTTCTACCTGAGCTGGATCAGAATCTCTTTTACTCTCCTCATTGTCTAGATTAGTCCTTTATAATATAGAAATTTCACTACCCCCATCCTCTAATTTGGAATGTCCACTTGAGCTATTTTCGTCTAATATCTGATTTTCACTAATGTTTACTGACTCCCCAGCTTCTAAATGTTCTGTTCTGAAGCTGCACCCTATATGTAGGTTAAACGGTTTGAATTTTCCACCTTTAGTTTGTTTAATCTATTCTCATACGTTTCATTTTCCCAATAATCATCCCTCTCCTCTAATAATTCTTGATTATATGGTTTGTTCATGACATTTTCTTCTTCCGATCCAAATTGAATATGACCTCCCCCACTACTAAACACTTTACCAATTAAATCCTCTTCTGATTCAAACATCATCAACTAAAATAGGGTGACCTGGTGGTTTAGGGGTAAGGTGTCGGACTTCTATGCTGGGGTCCGGGGTTCAATCCTCGGTCCCAACACAGATTTATCTGATTACCAAACCCTTCCTTCACCTCTAACAAGACATCTTGTGAATGTGGGGAATGCCAGGCCTCCACCGTGGTTCGGATTCCACGTTAAACTGTAGGTCCTCCATTTCATCTCATAATCACCTTACCATTACACATTAGCGTAAGTGCGTATAACCCGAACGGGTAGTAAGGCGCGGTGCTAATAATAATAATAATAATATAAGAGTAATTGAATTTCTTTAGTATTTTAATGTCTAGGCCTAAATACCGTTTAAGTTATACTTGTTCCAGGAATGTTTGAATGAATTACATTACTAACAATAAAATTAATCAACTAATTAATTAATTAAAATAATTGGATGTAACTAACAAAAACACACACACACATATATATATATATATATATATATATATATATGGATCTTCTGTTGATCTGTCCCTCGGTGATGGTTCAGCATCCGTTGATGAGTTACTTCACTAATATCCACAATGAAGTTACTTAATTAATTAATATACTGAAATGTGACACAAACATATTATGTATCCCTCGGTGATGGTCCAACATCCATTGATGGGTCACTTTGATGCTCTGTTGCTATTGCTGCATTGTTGATTAAATACCTACAGGAATGCCTATATATATGAAACAACTGCCCCGCTACTGCACTTGCCCTTGATTTAGTCAGTGAGCACCTCTTAATATCCCGGGTTTTCCGTGAATGTTTAATCGAGCCATCAGTTAGCACCTCTAAATTTTCCGGGTTTTTCGTGAGTGTTTTAACGAGCCCCTCGATTGGGAAAGTTATTTTACACGATACGATGTTCTGACCAGTGATCTAAGATTGGTAACTTAAACATTTTATATTTTAAGCACATTTTATAAATGTTAATTTCATAGTATGTTATCTAGAAATTATCAGAGCTCGTGTTTTATTTAGTAATCGAAAAAGTATTGGTTTGAAAATTGTTTTCACTTCAGTTCGAATAGGTATTCACATATTAATATGATAAAGAAATTGCCAGGATGGCACATACGTTTCTTCACACGTCCTAGTCAAATTCAACAGTCAAAACTCTGTACAAGAAGAGAAAAAACAATACCAATCATCTGGCTTTAATTTAAATTTGTCACTGAGAGTTGCTGAACTCTTGCGAACAAAAGCAAAACTACTTTTGGAAAATAAGATAAAAACACTCAAGTTTACTAGTGAAATGTGTTGCTCTATCTTTCACACCTACATTGCTTGGTTTGACGTTGAATTATTACGAGGGCTGGAAACAAGCAAACTCATGACCCGTCGCTGGCTGCACGTGTACGGAAGTAAATTAATGACAGTACAGTCTCTGACTAATAAAATATACACAATCTACATGTAAATTATCCAGAAAACATTGCAATAAAATAGGATATTTACATAGTAAACAGGTGAAAATGGCGTTAGTATCGTCCTGTCTGGGTATATGATGATGATGTTGGAGTTTAATTAGATGGCTTATCCTAAATTGTGATTTGCTCTCCCTGCATCAATTGTGGGTACATTTCCTCTAATTTCTTCCATTATCATCTTTCTTTACTCCATACATTTAATGTATATAGCATAAGCGAGTGGTCAGACAGGGAGAAAACATGTATTAGCACATAGGTCCAACAACATGGCTATCAAAGAATTAATATAACACGAAGGGATGAGTAGTATGTATTATATTAAGTGTATCCACTTAAAATTGGATATGAGATAACAAAACAACAGTGATATGTCATATATGGAAACGTTTCTTTTTGACAAAGATGGTAAAAAATATTTAGATTTTGCTGCAGGTATTTCTACAACTTCTTTAGGGCATTGTCATCCATACATTACAGACAAACTGAAAGATCAATTGAGCTCACTATGGCACTGCTCTAACATTTTCACTATTCCCCTTTTACCCCCTTTTACCAATAATCCAAACTGAGATGAGAACCTAAACCTCACCATTACAAGCCTACAAGCGAGAGTTTAAACAATATAGAGTACCCAGCAACGCAAAAATTAAAGAAGATCCTGTAGCTTTAATTTAACTGTTACAAATGTTTCTTCAAGCAGCGCGGTGAATCGAATGTATTTTAGCATATAAGTTAATACCGTTCTAAAATAAATGGTACAATACAATATCACAAACTTTCTCATATTATGTATTATAGCTTCGATAAAAAAAATGTTCTAAAATAGGTTTTTAGTAAACTAGATATCCTTAATTAAGTTTTACTCATAAAAACAAACACACCATCCTGCTAATCACAATAATCACTCATTATCTATAAAATTTAAACTAAATTGTACAAATATATTTAACAAAATTCAAAATTTCCAAAACAAATTATTTTTAAGCCATTATAAAATTGCTTGTTATTTGTAAAAATAAAAATGTATTCATATTTATCCTGAAAAACATTTCACATATTCCCATTTTTATATCCATTTGGAACCAAGTCAAACCATTTAAAATACTACTACAAGTTTTGACAAAATCAGTCATCTATAAACTATCCATAAATAAGTTTTTACTACAAAAACATGTATACACTGTTATTTGTCGTGTCAAACAAATCCTCAACATGCATTTTAAACAAAATTGCTATAGACATTTTCGAAAATTTTGAAATTAAATTACTCATCAGTAAACTACTCTTAATTGAAGGAATAGTTGGATAATTTTTTTTTTTGTGGTATAGCCCCATTAAATCTATATATCAGAACAACATTCATCTAACCATTTTGTATCAGTGGTCAGGGACAAACAGACAAACAGACTGACATGATGAGGACAGACAGAGTTGTAAAAAAAATATCCACTTTTTTTGGTTCATGTTCACATAAAACTTAAAAACTTCTCATATTATCGAGATTAATTTTTTCAGATCACAATACTTCCTCGTAGCTTCACTTACAATAAGTACGCTATCCATCCCTGTCCTGAGCTAGTTCTATCCAGTCCACCTCATCACACCTTATCCCTTTCGGGTTCATTCTAATGTTATCCTCCTGTTTGTGTCTTGGTTTCCCCATGTTCTCTTTCCATTGGTTTGCCAGTCAATCCTGAACAAGGTTTTAGAAGCTCCCATTAACGCTGCATGTCCTTCCCGCCATAATCTAAGACACTTGATTATACTAAAAATACCTTGTGTTCAGTAGCGGATTTAGGCTTAGGCCCGTGAGGCCCGGGCCTAGGGCGGCAAATTTTGAGGGGTGCCAAAAATTTTAAGATGACTAAAATTAAAAATCGATTGGGTTATGGAGAAAGATCATTTTCCACTGTGAAAAGAGTGAAAAGTTATTTGCGTGCAAGAATGAAACAAGACAGACTAAATGCCACTTGCATTACTAACCATTGAGGCACAATTGGTTCAAGAAATTAAGTATGAGGAGGTCATTGATATTTTCGCACGGACGAAAGCAAGAAAAATATTTATTATATGATTAATCAGATAAAAATAATTTATATTTTAATTACAAGCAATTTATTATTAATTCTATATTTAATTGTTATGTTAAAAAAATAAATGTTTAATTTATACCTGAATTAGATTTCTTATTATTGTTATTATTTTCATTATTTTATACACACACACACACACATACATGTATATATATGTTTATATATATATTCTGTTACAAAAAAAAAGGGCGCCATATCGTCTCGGGCCCAGGGCGTCCTCAAACCTAAATCCGCTACTGCTTGTGTTGAGCACAGGGCATTAAAATCCTCATCGTGTAACCTCCACTTCCCAGTAGCCTCATCCTTTTTGGTCCAAATATCTTCCTAAGCACCTTGTTTTCAAACGCCATAATTTAGTTTTAGTCATGTAAGGTAAAGAGACCACGTTTCACACTCATAGAAAAAAGCCGCTAAAATGGTTTTGTATTTTCTTAGTTTTAAATTCCTTGAAAGCAATCGAGATTTCAAAAATTTACTGACCGTATAGTAGTATGAATTTTCCAAATGTATCCTTTTACTAATTTCCACTCTAATATCATTATTACCCGCCTCGGTGGTGTAGTTGGCTAACGCGCGTGTCATGTTGAGCTCGACTGCTGAGGATGGGGAGATCGAGGTTCGAATCTCGGTCGGGTGAACTGGGGGTGGTTCTTTCCTAAATTAAAATTGTTCCTAAGTAATTAGACTCGCTAACCATGTCTGTTCGGAGCGCTCTCTAAGTTATCGTCCTCAATTTGTGCTCTCTTTGTGATCATATACTTAGTCTTATCACTGCAGGGCTTGGACTTTGATGATCAAAAAATGACATATAAAATGAACTTAAAATTCTAAACAATGACATTAAATTTTCAAAAAAAAAACCTAAAAATATGAACAAAGAGTCATAATAAAATTCACAAGACTAGCTCAAACACGCGCTTTACAAATGTAAACTAAAAATTATGCATACAATGCAAAATTTAACAAGTAAACTATTGCATTTTGATAAGTATAGCATTGATTTGTAAATATCTGTTTCAGAAGTAATAGCTACTATCTGCCAACGCAACCCTCTCCAGCCTAGTTACAGTCTCACCAGGAATTTGTATTTTAAAGCCATACAAACAAAGAAGACTCAAAGTTAATGGCCAATATTATTTTCTCATTCCAAAAACTGTGCGTTGAAAACATCTATGCATTTATTATATATTATCGATAGTATTTAAAAATATACTTTTTAAACATGATTGCCTAAAAAATACTCAAAAATTCCTAAAATTGATAATACATTTCCTATAAATGCCTAAAAATGTCTTTAGAAGAAAGCAAACCAAGAAAATATTAACTAAAATTAAAAAACACAAAAAATGACCTATAAAATACACATTTCTACAACCATGGTATCATGAATAGAATTTATGCACTTATGAGTATCGTATGTGATGTAGCAATAAATATGACGTCATAAAAATCTGGGTTCTGCTTATCAGCATTCACTTCTAAACCTATTTCCTTAGTTGGCTTCAACAAAATGTCTACATTAAATTTTCTTGCTACAGCTTCCTAACAATTGTCCGACAGATCTAAATCATCTGCATATACTAATAACTGCATTTGTACCGTTCAGTGCCAATCCTTCCCTCCTCGCTTGCATTGTCTCATACCTCAATAGTAATCGCCGAAACATGTATCCCAGCCAAGACTAGCAACATTATATAAGGAGAGGAGCTAAAACCACACAGATAAGGAACGTTACTTTATTACAAACTTTTCAAAACGTCAATTTTTACTTTTTGCTACACTTCTTTCATAGTAATCCATTGTAATTATTTATATGATTATGTATTTATAATATATCATAACCGAGTACAAGTTTAACCTGGATAACACACATCCGTTGATTTCCATTAAATCTCCTAATTGTGACCTGGCGGTCTAGCGGTAAGGTGTCAGACTTCTGTGCTGGCGGCCGGGGTTCAATCCTCGGTCCGGGCACAGATTTATCTGATTACCAAACCCTTC
>CABFOW010006623.1:0-15625 GCA_902141385.1 Timema californicum
CAGCAGAGGGGAATTGTCTATTTAACTTCCCTAGTTTCCAGCAGAGAGGAATTCTCTATTTAACTCCCCTAGTGTCCAGCAGAGAGGAATTGTCTATTTAACTTCCCTAATTTCCAGCAGAGAGGAATTGTCTATTTAACTCCCCTAGTATCCTCAGAGAGGAATTGTCTATTTAACTCCCCTAATTTCCAGCAGAGCGGAATTGTCTATTTAACTCCCCTAATTTCCAGCAGAGTAGAATTGTCTATTTAACTCCCCTAATTTCCAGCAGAGAGTAATTGTCTATTTAACTCCCCTAGTATCCAGCAAAGAGGAATTGTCTATTTAACTCCCCTAATTTCCAGCAGAGCGGAATTGTCTATTTAACTCCCCTAGTTTCCAGCAGAGAGTAATTGTCTATTTAACTCCCTTAGTATCCAGCAGAGAGTAATTGTCTATTTAACTTGCCTGGTATCCAGCAGAGGTCTCAGCAATGAAATTTGAACCCATAACATCCCACAATTAAAATGTGTATAATAAATATTTGCAGTTTAATTTTTTATTTTAATTAAACCTGGCATATTGCCAGCCATACATTCTGCCAGCCAAATTTTTTCCTCAATTTGTCAAAATGTTAAATTATCACACTTGGAGAATATTTGTCCTCTCACACTTTATATTCTGGTTTATAGTTTGGGCCAGTTTATTTTTGTATAGTTTAAAAATGATAAGGCCCATTCCAGCCTAAGTAAGCTATTTTGAAACTTAAATATGATTTTACCCTTCGTATAGGTCTATCTAGATAAAACTTTACAAAACATCTTCAATCAAATATAGAGTGTGTAAATTCCTGCTTTCAACAATTCAAAATACTGAACGGGCATTTGATCAAGTCATCTCTCAAATAGGTTTACCCTCCTTTTTTTAAATCTTTTTAACAGTTGTTTTAATCATATGGGAATAACTTGGCAACCTATAGGAAGAATGATTAGTGAAATGCGGTGTTAGAAAAATAATAATACCTCTGTAGTGCCAATTTTGATATTTTAAATGTATCTGAAGCAAATCTTAAGTGATAGAACCTTCCTTTTATTTTCTCATATTAAGAGATAATATTGTAATTGGGGGGAAAAAATTGATCTCGAGATTATGATTAATCTTTGTGTTTTACCCAAACCAAAAAAAGTGGCTTTTACAATTATATCTGTACCAATGTTTATCAATCTGTCTGCCAATCTGTTTAAGGCCATGGATCCAAAACGGTTTGATGAATTTTGTTCAAACTAGTTATTTAGATTTTAGAGAGCATATATTTAAATGGTTTTTTCGACAATAACCCTCTAATTAAGGGTACTTTACTGATGATTGATTTTTTTTTTTAATTACAAATTTTTTTGGAAGTGGCTTTAAATAATTGTTTTTAAATGCATATTTAGGGTTTGTTTGAAATAATAAATAGCATTGTGTCATTGGTTTTCGGGCCAGGATTTATTGAAGCGTAGTTTACTGATGGGAATTTTTTGAAAATATGAAATATTTCAAAAATTGCTCTAGGCCTATTGATTTTTTTTTAAATGTATATAATATATAGTGTGTGTGGTAGCCTATGGCAAATATATCTCTACACCGGTAATTGTTTTGGGGGAAAAAACAAATTTACAGATTGATAACTTATGATTTTTTTTAACTAGAATTATTTTTAAAATGGCTTGGACAAATTGGTTACAAATGGGTGTTTTGGGAATGTTTGACATGACAAATAGCATTGTATACTGGTGTTTGGGGTACAAATTTGTTCAAGAGTGGTTTACTGACAACTGATTTATTTTTGATTGAATTTTTTAAATTATTAACAAAATGGTTTTAAATTAATATCTAGGTAGTCGTGGATCTCCCAAATGACACTTTAAAATAGTTTTTAGGTAAAAATTATTTGAAGGGTGATGAGTTAGTTTCAAAAGTAAGAAATATTTTGAAAATAGCTCTTACAAGTTATTTAATTTGTATACCCTGTAGGTTTTACATGACAAATAAAACTGTAGGCTTATACTTGTTTCATGGGGTTAAATTCATCCAAGGTTAGTTTACTGACGACTTTTTATAAATTTGAATATTTTGAAAAAATGGGGCTAACTATTTGGTTCAAAGTGGGTATCTTTTTAAGTTTATTTACATAATAAATAATTCAATAAAATGATTTTTATTTTTAAAAAAATCTTAGTATATAATGTGTCTTTATTTTTCTAGAATAAATTATTTATTTGAGGTATTTAATGTGCACTTTCTGAACAGACATTATATCAGCACATAAGAATGTGTATGAGTGCGAGCAAAAGAGCCTACTAATTTTGCTAGTAAGAGTATTTTCAAATAAATTCCACGGTTCTTTTACACACCATAATCAACAGGAGACCGACAGATTTATTTCCCCTTCGAAAGAAGTTATGCTACAGGATTTTATTGCTAAAGGTAAAACCATCAACCCCTGATGGGTATAAATACATTAACAACAGGTTCTAGAATAAATTAATTTAATGGCATTATGCTTATGACAAATTAAAGAAAATAAAAAAAATTGAAATTGACCTTAAAGATTGAGTTCAAAATAGTTTTTCATGATGAATAAAAATGTTTTTATCTCTACGAATAACAAATAATTTTAGGATAGGCCTACTTTACAAATAACTTATTTGAAAATTTTTAATTTATTTAAAACATTTGAACTATTTGGGTTAGGTTTTATCAAGAGTTTTTATTGTTAGGCTAGGCCTATGTGTTTAATGAGTAGCTTAAAACTTGCTTAAGGGTTTTTATGTACTGAAAACCTATTTTTAGTAACTTACATTTTCTTCGAAACTATAAGAGATGTCACACAATATGAGAAAGTTTGTGCAATTGTGTTGTACTATTTATTTTAATTGTTTTCAAATTTTTATACATGGTAAGTTGTTTTTGTTCAAAGCGTGATTTTTACCTCTTGGATTTGGGACATAGTCAGGTACCATGATGCCCCTATTCACCAAGTTTTACTTCTGATGGTGAATTAATTACTACTATTTTAATTTAAAACAGCAACATTCATAAAAAATATATATTATGACTTCAAAGACAAACAAATCTGTGTGCGTGTGTGTGTGTGTACATGTATACATGTGTGCATGTGTGAGTAATGTTAAAGATTCATGTAAGCCTTAAATATGACTGAGTGTGTAATTTAAGTTTTGCATGCTACTAAAAAAAAGAAGGAAACCACCAAATTTTTAATACATGTATAAATACCAACAGTGAAACTTGAAACTACCACTTTAGTTTTATATCACCGTAGCCTATTTTAAAATTAGTAGATAATAAAACCACCTTATTTATTATTTATTTTAATGTAAAATATAAAAATTAACAAAGATTAAAAACAATTTTTTCAATATCTTGTCTCTATTCACCCTAATTTTTGATATGTAAGGCAGAGAGCCATTGGACCTCTTTGACAGAGGGGTTTTTATAGGATGTAGATACAAAATAAGCAAAAGTGACCGTTTTATGCTTCATTAGACTATTTAGGAAGTGATTTACCACAATAGCTGTAATGCTTTAGGCAAAATCTATGCGACATATCGTAGAGTTTTGTTAGGAGACTACTTGCATTCACACTTCTGGTATTACCGGTATTATAACTTGTCCTATGTGTGAAAACAGTATTTAGGGTAAGATATTTCAAGAAAAACATTTTGTTGCCACATGGAAGGTTAGGTTTCATTGGGCTGGGATATTTTTTTATAGAAATACATATTATTTATTGCAAACCAAAACACTTTTGATGCTATTTTGTGACATTCCCATTATTTTAAATAGGCCTATTTATATTCTTCTATGATATAGGGAAGTGAGCCTACATTTTATCTTATGTTGATAGGGCTAAGCAGGCTACTAAAAAACTTACAATCTTAATAGTGCTAAGCCTTGTCTACAAAGTTTGTAAGCTCCGCAATTATATAGTCCTTAATATTGTTTAGGAATGGAAATAGAGTCTACACATACTTAATTACGTGACTGTGCTAACCAATAGGAAAGTCAGCGACTACCCAAAGTGCAATTTAAAAAAATTATCCATGGCATCAACCCTCAAGTAAACTATACCAACCAAGTGAACGCTGGCGTTAGCAATGGTAGTGCCAACATTTGTGTATAGATGCTGTCATGTGGTCAATATAATCCCTTCAGCTGTTAATATTAGTTTTCTACGCTGGAGCTGCTAACTATTTATCAAAATAGCTCCTAATTTGTCCTCACATGGTTGAGTTTGACCTTGGTCCAGACCCACTGCTTGAAAGAAAAGTTTTGAAAGCACTGGGAATCGAACCCGGAACTTCCGGATCTGAAGCTAGAAACTATGAACACTAAACAAATTACTCTCTCCTAAATAAAATTATCTAGTGAAAGGCACAAGAAAATGTGATCTGTGAAGCAGTGGTTATCAATAATACTAATAGGGAATTTGACCCACCAAAGAAACACCACTATTTCTGAAAACTTGGTAATTCTAAGAAAACTGTTTGTGAAATGCCATGCTTCCAGGTGTTTTTAAATTTTCGGAAAAATAATTCTGAATAGCTTTGTGTGTAACACTTTCATTTCATGTTGTATTTGTTCCCATACCAACCAATTTTAATGTCCACGCACATAGTGTTTATTTACTTTGCTGTGATTGGTGGTCCTTAGACCTTCGTCCTCAGAAAGATAAAGTTGTATGAATTAAATATGAATAGCCCACATTTTTTATTTATAAGAACTAAATTCTGTAAGCTGTTGTAAGATGCATTCCATTATTGATAGGTACTAGTACTAAACTATTTTAATAAAGACCTAAATAGAATTAAATAAAGTTTACTTACTGTCCAAACCATTTTCCATAGACAATAATTTAACTTCTCTTTTCTGATAAAATTTATTAAGCAATTTGAGAAGATCTGCTTTGTTAAGAGTTCCTGTAAGCTCTGCACCTACATTGATATCATCCGGGTTAGGTTTAACAGGAACAGGAATAAATAATGATGACAAGCTAGGGTCATCTTTTTTCCCTCGAGTTTGTAGAAAATAAACACAAGGAGTCCGAAATTTTTGTTGGGCACATAGGGTAAATCCACCCATTGGAACTACATTCAAAATACCCAATTTATTAATTATTCTACCACTATTAAACATATCGACAAATTTGTATTAATGAAAAATTGATTGCTATAAATACCATTTGTCAGAATTATAATAAAATAAATAAAAATCAGTATAGTTTGGTAACACCAATATAATACAAACGATATTTTTGACTAATCAAAACCAAAATATACTATTCAAAACCCAATACATAGTGCGAGGCACAGATTTATAACCAATGAAATAATTAAAGGTATAAAGACTTTAGTTTAATATTTTTCCGCAGAAGTGCTGTTTTCTTTGAATTAAGGCACCCTTTATAGACGTTTCGGTGGATATGTAACCAAAAGACTGAGTTTTTTTAAAAGTAAACATAGTTATTAAAGTATTTCTTAAATCATTAATCGTCTTTAATTAAGAAATTGGTCTAACTTCTTTTCTTAACTATATAAGGTCCTTATAAAATACTTTACTCAAATATTAATTCGAAAAACGTTAATTAAATTCTATCTTTTTAAAAATAAAATTATTCTAATTTAATTTGAGTTTTGGCTATATATTTTAATTAAATTTTATTTTTATTTGGTCCTAATTGTATTAATGTCACTATTTTTATGGTGAGCCTGCTTCTCAATTACAAAATTGAAAATGTATTTCTTCTCTATTTAAATTATATTTGCAATTAAGTCGTTAACGTTTAAACAAATATAATTCTTTAATAACAAGCAAGTATGGCCACAATAAGGAATTCTAAACAAGAACCAAAAATATATTTTAATGGGTGTACTGTAGGGTGGGTAGTGACAGTGTGGAAAGTTGAGGTTTGTGCAAAAAAGCATTAGGAAAGAAAGATGATGCTCTAGATTGCGATGGAAACTGATATTTATGGTACCATAGGATATGTGTTAATGTGGGTAAGAAACGGTTTGAGCAGCTAAGCTCTGATAAGTCTTTAATGTGGTTTTGCAAACCTTATCAGAATCTTTACATAGATGCCAAAGAAGAAGATGGTGACAACCTACCTTATCGTCCACCCACTAAAACAGAAGACCTACTAAGGGCCGGTCATATGTCTACTAGACAAATATTGCTAACGGGAGGTTAGAGTTAGCAACCATATAAAGCCATTTTAATATTTTACGTGTATTATAAACTGAATTTATTCGCCGGAAAACTATCTGTAGGATAAATATATTTTTTTAAGAAAACGCAAGGTTGGTACTAAATTACCGGTGCGTGCATGCGTATAAACCCTACTGCCACCGCTACAACCTGGTTAGTGGCTACAACGCTCAACGTTTGATTAATAATGCCTGTTAAATAAGTGTGAGGAAACATGGCGTCACGTTGGCATAGAAGCTAGACTGTCTTGCAAATAATAATTTCGGTGTCTGCAAAAATGTGGTTGATAGTTTGGTACAACATTTAAAAAAAATGTATTTATTGTACTCACACTTAAAAAATTTGTTCTTATGTTAGTATAATTCTACAAATAGCTTGTCAGTTTTTACAAAAGTGTGAATTTATTTTTTCTAATAGCTAGAGCCTGATCCTGTGCCAAATAAACATGTGAACCAAGATTTTAACCTAAAAATGGATTCCGATAGGTGAAACCTCATGAAAAACAACGCGTCACTACGGAAAAGCCCATTTTAACTAAGATAAAAGTTATCAGGTACTTAAACCTCCCAATATAAATGGGCTGGGTAAATACGTTTTATCTGGCAGATAAATGCTATCTGGAAATCATAAGACGCACTTTTAACTAATGGCTGGTCTACACATAGTCGTAGATGCTTGTCGGGAGTCTGAGTCGTAATATTGACTGTCTACATTGACCATTCGAGTTTTAAATAACTCACCTAAAAATTTGATGAAATTGGACTGTTGAATTTTAAAATTGATTGTAAAATGAGTCATAGTCCTCAAGTGAGATTTATATAATATATTTTGTGGGACTTTCAATATATCATTTTTAAGAACCAGGATAGAATATTTTCTTGGTTTATTTTTATATTCAAAGGTCAATTTTATGTGAGAAAAGCTCAATTCATCACAATTCACCCAGAGCATCCGTTATCATATTATTAAACATTTAATTAAACCAAACAAAAGTATATTTTGTTGTACTGTTTAAAAAATCTATAAAGATATTGAATGTGGTGTGTGTTTTTTTACGTTACGTGAGATTTTCAAGTAGTTATTTTTTACCGTAGCAATATAAAATACAATTAACTTTTGATTATTGAGAATATTTTAATTTACAGTGATATTTCAACTTTCGAACAAAGACTATCTCAACAGTATTTTTAATAATATAAAATTGTTAACTTTTGAGGAAAGATTTTATTTAGCTAATTAGTGAGATTTTAAAATTATTATTACATATATATTTATCTTTGCTGCATTTTTAAATTGTAGTTAATATGTGCTAAATGCTACAAGAATATACTTGTATGTCTTACCTTTGGACGTGCTCGCTGTATGAACCTGGTTCGCGGACCACTGACAGTCTCGCCTACTTGGACTTTCTACATGAACCGTCAAGTTGGTGGTACTCACTACTTGATGTGACTGTGTCTTGATCAATTATAAATTAAAAAGAAGCCGTGCATCAGAGAGTGGCTCGCGACAAAAGGAATTGGTGTCACAAGATATCGGTCTTCCCTTTTTCTCACTCGTTCCTTGCTTTACTACCATGGGCCCTGTTAGAGGATTTATTGCTTTTTATGGGAATAGTTGTGACTGTGTGTGATGTAACCTTGGGTATTGTTTTTTTATCTTCGTGACACATTTGGTTCTAGACGTCGTAGAAGGCGTTTAGCCATTAATGTTATTGAAATTAAATCTGAACTTGCGCTTCTCGCATATATCTTGTTTAAGGTTTCATAATAACTGCTAGGTTATTACTAGGAATATTATAGCTTAAGCCTTACTTTTGATCATGAATACTTAAAGGGGCATTTTATCATTTTAATATGTTTAAGTAATATGTTTTATTGTGCTTCTCGCAAACACCTGTTGTAATTTACTATAGTTTTGGACTGATTAAGTTATTCGTAATTGAATTAATTACACATGATGGTGATAGATAAAATATGCCATTAGAATATGCTTCAGCCTAGCACCGCCATTACATGGTTGAGAGTACAGGAAACGGAAATGGAAAAGAGTGAAAAGAATAACAAAACTCACAACCTTATGGCTGACAAAATAACACTCTCCCACGCATAATTAACTTATCATTGATTGCCGGCTCTGGCATATAGAGTACAAGAGTAACAACAAGTCCTTGATACCATTAATAGACTTGATTTCAATCAAGTACAGTGAGCGAGAAAAGAACATAATCAATGTTCATTGTGGTTTGATGACCTGACGTCCAGAGTGAGTTGTTACTGGGCGACCTTGGGCGATGTGTTTGACGAGGCTGCTCGGGAAGCAGACGCTCTCGGAGACGCTACAGCAGGTCTCATAGGGGTGTGAACCGGAGCCATTACGCTGAGAGACTGACGAAGGGTCTTTGGAGTGGAATTCGTGGAGGGCTCCGGAGCTGGAGATGCTTGCAGGGAGTGGTCAGCAACTGGAGGTGGCTGAATTAGAGGGACTAGTGTAGGTCCATCAGCTGTAGGGGTAGTCATTGATACTGACATGGCCTGCTCGACTATCTCACATGACAACTCAACTGGAACAGTCTTGGAGTCTCGGAGGCGTAGCTGCGATGTTGAAATTTGTTTGGAGCGTCCACCAACAATCACTAGATATGAGACAGTTGAGACTCTATGCTGAATTTCACCTGGAACCGCCTTGAGTTTGCGATGAATGTCAGAGCACACCCACACTATGTCACCTGGGGATACATGTATGACCTTGGAAGATTGTAACGCAGTGAATTTTGCCTGAGCCTCCTTCACTCTTTGCTTGAGAACTATGAACGGGTGGAAAAGGGAAAGCTTTATGTGGGGCTTTCAGCCCAAATATAGTTCAGCTGATATCACCTTAGTTATGGTGTGAGGCATGTTCCGATATGCTAAAAGAAAGGCATCTACTTTATGCTGAAGGGTTCTGGATTTAGTAGAAACATCAAACAACTGTTTCATGAGAGCTGTCTTGGGGGTCTTAACGACAATATCCGCCAAACCGTTGGATTGGGGGTGGTAAACAGGAGAAGGGGAATGTACAATTCGATTGTTAGACAGAAATCTAGCGATTGCAGCTTATAAGAACGGTGGACCGTTGTCAGAAACAACCTCCTCAGGAAGCCCCCAGGCTGCAAACATTGAGCGCAGAGCTTCACAAGTGTGCTCTACCAAGGTGCCTTCGTGCATGATACGCACCTTGTTACCTTCAAATTAAGCAAAATCAATATAAATCCTTTGCCACCTTCTAGTAGGCCAGGACCAAGGAATAAGAGGCTCGTGAGGAGCAGCTGACTGGAGTGATTGGCAAACACCACACTTGTTTACCCTAGATTCCAATTCTTCAAAGAGACCTGGCCACCACACAAAACCACGTGCTAGGTTCTTCATGCGACTAGAGCCAATATGAAGCTCATGAAGAATCTCCAGGACTTTGAGACGAAGCACCGAAGGGACGATGACCCTAGACAGCCACAATAAACAAACATATTCTGCCGACATTTCCAGGACTCACCGATGAAAAGGCTTAAGACCTTCATCGGGCACCACATCAGGCCAACCATAAAGGATATTGTGAGCACTTGGCTCAATATGGGATCCGTCCTGATCTCGATGGCCACCTGGACCGCAGTGAGAGGTCCCAGGGACACCAAAGAGATCTTGTAGATGTCAGACTCCACCTTAGTCTGATCGGGGAGAGGGTTTCTGCTATCAAAATCAGCATGAGGAATCAGTTCAGATTTTCGAAATGTGATCTTATACTGGAAGGCTGACAACAGTATGACCCAACGATGTAGGCGAAAAGTAGTGAGAGGTTGCAATTTTCTCTTAGTCCCAAAAATATATACCAAAACTGTATTGTTAGTGCATAGCTCAAAAGGTCAGACAAATAGGTATTTACTACATTTCTTAAGTCCAAAAATAATAACTGCAACTTCAAGCTCGTGTTGGGGGTAGTTTTTCTCAGCATTGGAGAAGGTCTTAGATGCGAAAGTGATAGGGCGTTCCGCCCCATCGGGAAATATGTGGGAGATGACAGTACCCGCACCATACTGAGAGGCATGACCCTTTCTCACCCCTCTGGTCACTCACCTGTTCCAATCGTCCGATAACAACCCTGTGACCTGCAATTTCTTCCGCAGCCTGTCGACTCTCCTCCTTGATTCAACTACAGACGTGCAGACTGGCCTAGATTCCGGGATAAGCTCGCCCGTGCAATATTTCCCGCCGCTCCCATCCACGGTTAAGATAGTTATTCAAAACACGTGGTTTCCCACATGATAATTTTTAAATCATAAACCAGTTACAAAAAGGACTGTATTATTTATTAAGAGAATAAAAGATAATAAAACATAATCAAAGATTAAGAAAATAAAAAAGGTAATAAAACATCATAAAAGATTAATTTAAAATAAAAGAGAACATTTTCATTTACTACATTACCGATTTGTTCAAGGTATTAATAAAAGATATCTCCTGTAGAACAGAGAAAACCAAAAATCAAAATTAATTAATACAAAGAAAATAGTCTTCAACCATTATACTTAATCCCCTGTTCTATTAAATTTTAAACAGCGTGGTTTATAGGATGCCGATTGATACAAAAACCATAATATAAAAAGAACCAGGCCTCATGGTTGACAATCTTTATGTTACAATAGAACACCACAAAAATGCATAATAATCCGAAACCTAAAAGGTAATTAATTAGACAACATAACTACACGGAAACTTTACCTCATAACCCCAAAAACAAGAAAGAAATAAAAAGGGAAAAGACTACATGTTAATTTAGAAAAGATTCTTGAATAAAGTTAAAAAAAGTAAGAGAAACAAAAAAATACGTCTCACGGTAATCGGATCCAAATAGAGAATGGCCGAGGGAAAGCCGTTATTTCCCTGAACAGGAAATAGTGATTAACGGATAGGCCAATCAGAGACTTTCAAGATAAAAAAGGACCAATAATATAATACTTGAATACTTGAACTTTTTTTAAATAAAAGATATAAAAAACATTAAGGTAAAATTACATATATAAAAAAGGTACAAATAGATTTAATTACTTAACACATATTGAATTAATTGTTTATAAAAGATTATTAAAACTTTCGTTCCACTAAACCTCCATTCAGATCGCCATATTTCGGAACTACTCCTAATTTAAAGTTTGTCCACTAGGCTTCGCCACTCACCACTACCAGGAACGTCAAGGTCGATAGAACTTAGGTCCGTTCATAACTAACAGTACACCTGTGACCTTCAATTTCTTCCGCTGCCTGTCGACTCTCCTCCTTGATTCAACTACAGACGTGCAGACTGGCCTAGATTCCGGGATAAGCTCGCCCGTGCAATCTTTCCCACCGCTCCCATCCCCGACGTCGCGGAGTTGAACCACCAGGCTCATCTCTTCACGTCGACCCTACTCTCAGCCCCATCCTCTTCTATCCCGGTAAGGCGACCTCCTCTCTTGGGCCCACCACTACCCCCCTTCATCCTGGACGAGATGCGGGTCCACGACAGGGCGCGAGCCTTGTGGCAGCGGTCTCATATCCTCCGTGCCAGGGAGGTCTACAGAGTCCTCCGTTCCCGCTGCCGGCGGTCACTCCGTCGGTGGAGGGCGAAGGCTCAGCGCAGGAGGCTCCAAGACCTAGACACCGAGGATCTCTCCCTGTGGAGCCATCTGAAGGGGATGCGTCGCAGGCCTGATCTAATCCCCGAGCTGCGCGTGGCGGGCGGTTCGGCGTCCTCCACCTCGGACCAAGCGGAGACCTTGGTGGTGGCGTTGTAGGCCAGCTTCGCGCGGCGACCGGGCTCTCCCGCGGTAGATTTCCCCCATCATCCCTTCCTCCCCCCGGTCGAGGGACACCCTCCCAACCCCGACCTTCGACTGATCACCCCCCGCGAGTTGTCACGGGCCCAGGAGAGGCTCAAAACCTAGTCCGCTCCGGGGCTCGACCGGGTTTACCCCCTTATCCTCACACACCTTCCTCGCAAGGCATTCGTCCTCCTCCTCAGAATCCTCAACGCCGTTCTGACGCTGCTCTACTTTCCAGACCAGTGGAAGGCAGCGTACGTCATCCCCGTCCATAAGCCGGGGAAGCCTCCGGCCTACCCGGCGTCCTACAGACCCATCTCCCTTCTTTCCTGCGTCGGCAAGGTGGTGGAGAGATTGATCCTGACTAGATTGGAGGCTTGGCTGGAGGTGAACCCCCTCCTGCCGGATCACCAATTCGGCTTTCGGAAGGGCCTGTCGACGACCCACGCGGTCGCCAAGGTAGTCGACCTGGTGACCGGCGCGTTCAACGCCGGGGCCCGGACGGGGTTCGTGGTGTTGGACGTCAAAGGGGCGTTCGACAGCGTCAACCACCGTGGGCTTCTCACCGCTCTCGCCGGGGTGGGTATCCCGTCACCCCTACTCCATCTCCGCGGTTCCTTCCTCACCGACCACTCCTTCAGAGTGGGAGTCAAGGGAACCATTTCGTGCCCCCGACCGATTCGGGCAGGGGTCCCCCAGGGCTCCTGCCTTTCCCCGATCTTGTATTCCCTATTCATGTGGGACATGCCCGTCCCGAACGGTACGGCCCTCTTCCATTTCGCGGGCGACACAGCTATCCTGGCGCAGTCCCCGGATGCTAAGTTGGTCTGGGCCAAGCTTACCTTCGCGTTGCGGGGACTGTTGGCCTACCTTCGGACCCGATCCCTCACCATCCAATCCACTAAGATTCAAGCTATTCTGTTCACGCGTTGGGGAACGGGCCCTCTGCAACCACTTCTCGTGGAGGGTACCACGGTCCAGTGGCCACCGACAGTCCGGTGGCTGGGGGTGACCCTGGATGAGAAATGTAGTTGGGACCCACACCTTCGTTCGGTGGTGGGTAGGGCCAGGGTATCATGTTGAAGCTTGCTTCTCTTTTGCGCCCGGTCGGTCCGCTGGAATACGGTCACAAGATCAGACTTTTTCTGCTCTGTGTGATGTCCATCCTGCTCTATTCCGCTACCGTGTTTTCCTATTTACCTAGATACAGATACAATCATTTCAATTCTGTATACCACCGGTTCCTTCACTTGATCCTCGGGGCTCCACCCTGCGTCCCAAACCACGTTCTCCTGACCATGTCAGGCCTCCCGTCCTTGGACAGCCGTATCCGCGGGTTGGCGGAGAGGTAGTTCAGTCGGGCGCAGGCCAGCTCCAACATGATTGGCAGGGGCATCGGCAATTACGACGCTCCTGGCCATCCCTACCGCCGAATAAGGGACGGTGTAGCGAACCCCTTCGTCGACGTCGGCAGGTGACCTCGGAGTCGAATCTGGGGAGTCGTGACCCCCCCCCTTCTAGTCGTGTGAGACTGGGAGGGGAGGCCAGATAGCGGGCGATGCCGGTCAACAGTTGATAGGGGGACGAAGTGCGTGTGTGTGAAGTGCAAACGCTGACCAAGGCCGACCAGGCCGTATATGTAGTGTAGGGCGGGACTGTCTCCCCCCTACGTCTATATGGATCATTGCACTCTATTTGGGGATATATAAACTGAAAAAACTTTTCTATCATTTTCAAACATATTTAAGTTTCGTGAACCCAAACGGGTTGGAGTAATTTTGTTACCATTTTTTGTTTTGTATGTTTCAACAATGTAAATCCATTGATTGTAAAGAATTAATAAATTGCTTATGAAAGAAAGAATGATGCTGATTCAAGTAGTCCTACGTGAGTTTACATTAGATTTGAGGTGTGAAACTCTCGTGTTAGTTAACGTAATGTGTGTAATATAAATAAATGTATATCATAGTACTTGAAGGTACTCTCGTTATGTGTAAAATTAGAATAATCTCATGATATTTAAAGTAATAATATGGAATTTAAAAATATAGCTTTACATGGGAAGAGTATATGTTATCATACTGTCTGTAGATGTTCAGACGCTTTTGTAACAGTATAGAAAGTCTCTTCAAGCTTTATGTATCTCATGAATAGATATGGTTATTAATTTTTTTTTGCTTTATTGATTTAAAGCTAACCTGGTCAAAAAGAATTTAACCTTTTTGTGTGTCTTAGCTATAATTTAATTAACAATGTTTTTCTTCTTTCTACTAGATATTTAAGGCCACTTAACTTACTGTCTGTTATTTTTGGATGTATTAAATTATTCTTTACTTTTAACTCTTGCTGATGCTATCTTTTCATTATTATATTTGAAGCTTACCTTGTCCTTGTAATATTTTCTTTAGTGGCCTATTGCTACGAGGTAGAAATGAGAGGGCGTAACAGAAGAAATGGCCATTTAGAACGAAAGTTGAAATTCTCTTCTGGAAGGTATTTTTTCCTACCTAAACACCACTATAGTGTAGTATTCTGTTACGAAATACAGCCTTTCAAACGAGCTTCCTTAAAAAATCATCGTGTATATTAGGTTACATCAACTTATTTAAATAAAAAACTCATCCAGCTCAACCTTTGTTATGCTCTTCAAAGCTTTTACTAACACATTTATTTAATTTAACTAATCATACATAGATGTATCTCATTTATTAAATCAAATTAAAGAATGATATCAAAATTCCACATTGTCTCGTATCTGTTTAAGATATAAAGGTATTCCAAAAGGTCTCCTTTTCTTTTACACAAAGGTATGCAGATGACAGCTCGACTATTTAGCCACAGATGTCCATCCTGTTTTACTATAAATATCAATGTACTCAGCTTTCCGCTTCATTAAAGTGTTTCAATATTCTGCCACTAATGGAGCTACACATATCAACGCATGGTGCTTATAACTGACATTTTTATTGTGGTCTGTGATATCTATATCTATGATCTAGAGTCATCCCCACCCTCCCATAACCGATTAGAGTTCTTTCTTAGTTCTTACTGTCATCCTTATGAACACAAGTAAAATTTTATAACACTAAAGTAGCTTTTCACAATGGAAGCAAGTATGGAAGATAATTTTGTTGAAGAGTCTCAGGAAAAAAATAATTCCAATTTTGAAATTCCTCGAATTGGCGCAAAGGTAATTATTAAATTATCACAAAACTAACTTAGCCTAAATCTCATTTAATGTCAAGCTTAGCCTAAATCTCATTTAATGGTCAAGCTATATACAGGGTGTCTACCATCCGGGAAAATCAGGGAAAACGGGAATTAGCCGGGAATTTGAAGTTATCGGGAAAAACGGGAATTTGGTAAATCACAATAAAAATCCGGGAAAATGATATTTTACTCAAAATAGGAAATACAATATACAGTAAATTATGTCACTTTTTTGCTTGTAGCTGTGTAATGTATTTTTAATTCCTAGTAAACAATTTTAAACTTATTATTATTATAAAAAAAATAATAGAAAAACAAGGGTGGAGGGGGGGG
>CABFOW010006623.1:15649-30485 GCA_902141385.1 Timema californicum
GGGGGGGGGGGGCGAGTTAAAAGGATGTGACATACTTTTTTAGTCGGGAATTTTAGGAAATGATCAGGGAAAATCATGGAAAAGGTCGGGGATTTCATTAGTCAAGATTAGTAGACACCATGTATATACTATCAAATAGTTAATTTGAGTTTCAAATAATAATTGGAGGCATAAGCTCCAAGGGCGTATACCTATTGTTTTGTTCCTCTATTGCCCTAAATTAAATTACTGCCTTTTCTGTTTGTGAATGACAGGCTTGGTAGGCTTGTATTTTAGTTACATGGGCCTCAAATCCTCTACATTCAGCAGCAAATTTTGTTATCTACTTAAGTTAACAGGTATACAGGACACTGCATTCTTGCTTTTACAGTGCAAATATAACCTAAAATTACAACTAGGTCTATTACTTATTTTCTATCCTTGAGTTAAGTGAGGGATGCGACCCATCACCAAACTCTCATATTATGAATATTTGTTTCTTTTTGTTAACCAAAATATTTATACTATACAATTATTTTTATGAACAAAATGACTGTGAATTGATTAACTTAATACTATTACAAATATTTTTTTCAAAATACCTTATAAACCGGATATTGGCCGGCCATATCTGGGATGAAACCCCAAAACCACACACTTTGGCCGATTTTTTTAGCCCGAAAATTACAACATTGATATGTTAGCATACTCAAAAATGTGTAGAATTTATTGATACCTATTAACAAACCTTTTAGGCCTAAATGAATAATTCTAAATCAAACTCACTTAAGATATGCAGGAACAAATAATTTGTCTATGAAAAATTGGTAAAATCACATAATCAAAGCTACATACATTGTAGAGCTAATTAATGCACAGTAATTGTCTACCACATTCACACTTCTCTCTTTAGCAATAGACAAATTTCTTGTAAGTTGTTTACTAAATTATACTTTTCTTATCTAATCAAAAACACTTTTGCACATCCACTAACGATTTTACATTTAGAAAATTCACATTTAAGTTCCCACTAGAACAAAAGTGAAAATTTGGTAGATCCACTCTCAACAGAATTCGAATATGAAAATAAATTATTGTAGGCCTAAATTTTAATGTTAAATAATGAATAAATCTTAGGGCTGTTTGAAATTCTAAACCTTGGGAAAATATTCGGGAAATTGGATGTTCCTGAAACTCAGTGGGAATTTTTATTTCCCAGAATTTTTTGAGAAACATTAGTTTTTAAAGGTTAGCCCACACTTAATGTTTGTCTACTAATGTGATGTTTTTATTTAATGTTCATTAGCAATAATATTATTTTATTACTAATGATAAATTAACAATTTCCTCCTTTAAATGGACAGATATCCAAAATTGTAGCCGCTTTTATTTTACAGCAGACATAGGCCCTATCTAGTTAACACAGTTGAGTATGGTACCATTAAATTACTAAATAACAATTGCTCAAGGTTAGGCCTACTTACTGCTAATATTCATCCCTGAATAAATTTAGGGAAGAAAAACATATGTTTGTCAAAAAATGATAAAAGTGGCTTCTAAACATTAAATCCATCACAAAATATGCCTCCACCATACTTATTTTGCATTCAGACCCATCTATTAGGCTACATGGATGTTATTATTATTTGGAATGACATCCATTTGCTAAATTGTATGTTAGATAATAATAACTGGATAAACTAGTATTTTTGAAATCCAACACTTTTTTTTTTATGAGAGGCCTAGTATCTAAAACCTAAGAAGTAACCAGGCACACTGACTCAGTTTTATTTATTCATATTATCTTGAATATCTTGATATTTTACTGTGTTGGTCCTAACTAGTTATTAAAATTAACGCCATGGATTTCTTATTCAAGATTTATTTCCAGACAATTTTACTTCTATGCTGGGGTTCTGGGGCTCAATCCTTAGTCCTGGCACAGACTTATCTGATTGCCAAACCCTTCCTTCACCTCTGACAAAACGTGTATTAATCACAACTTGTGAAGGTGTGGAATGCCAGGCCTCCACCTTGGTTCAGACCCCACGTTAAACTGCAGGTCCTCCATTTCATCTCACATTCACCCTACCATTAAACATTAGCGTAAGTGCATATAACCCGAACGGGTAGTAAGACGCGTTGCTAATAGTAATAATAATAATTTAAATATATATTTAGAATTCATTTATATCAATACCAAAAATTATTGATTTAAAATACACAGAAATTTAAATACAGTAGCCCCATGGCTTCCTTGGTGCCGACTGTCAGCTCATAGCTGACTTCTGACAGTCAACATTTAGGTATATACCTAAAATTTTACTCTCAGAAGCGACAGCTGGTAAACAGATGTTTTTGCAGATAATATGGTTCGGCGTAGGGACACATAATTTGGTCTGGTAACTTTTCAAAGCCGTCAGCCAGCACCAAAGAAGCCATGGGGTTACTGTAGTTGCATTAGACATAGGCTTTTTATTTTACCTTAGGCCTACATCAAAACCTTGCCAAACATTGTTTAACAAAATATTGTAACAAGATTAGAGTCTGGCAGCGGGACCGGCGTGTTCTCGTTGTTGACCCTTGTATCTGCGCTCCTTGTTCTCTCTGTCTCCCTCCTTGTCTAGCATGTAGGTAGCGACCTTATCGCTTGACTGGGGGATTAGAGGGGCCGAGGGAGTGTGGGGGGGAGGACGGAGACTCATCTAGAGGGGTCTGGATCCTTTTTATTCTAGAAGTGGATGATTCCAGACCCTCAGCTCTCACCACCCCTATAAATACAAGCTCAGCGGTAGCCTCAGGGCAGTTCTTGGCTCGCGACTGAAGAGTCCGGGAGTTCGTGTGGCGCGTGCCGCGGTAGTGTGTACGGCATGGGAGTGGACCGGCGTGTCCAGTGAGCGGACCTGCGTGTCCAGTGAGCGGACCTGCGTGTCCAGTGTGTGGACCTGCGTGTCCAGTGAGCGGACCGGCGAGTCCAGTGTTCGTGTGGCGCGTGCCGGAGTAGTGTGTACGGCACGGGAGTGGACCGGCGAGTCCAGTGTCTGTGTATTGCGGGTCATCGCCGTGTATCGTGCGTGAGACAAGTGACTTTTGCTATCCTTGTAGACTACTGTGTTAATGAACATTTTTATGACTGTCTTTTAAATATTTGAATAGTTATTAGGTATTTTATAGTTGTTAATTTGTTTATTTAATTTACTTATAATTGTATGTGTTCTATTAGTTTATTAATTTAAAGACTTGATTAAGACTCTTTTTATTTTATTCAATTACTTGTTTAGTTATAATTAATATAGACATACAGTTAATCGGTGTTTGTACGTAGTGATAGTTTTAATAATTAAAACTCTGAATATTCCGTGGGCATTTTCATTCGTGTTTGGTCGGCAGCATACCCCAATATCTCTAAAAGAACTCGTGGTTCACACGTCCACGTCCACGTACCCTCCCAGGTCACGTGCGCCCCCCCACGTTACAATATTATTAAGTTTATATTTGAAAACTCACAATTTAAATACAGGCCTAAATGAATGTATAAATTATATGTACTTATTTTCTTTAAAAATGTTTACAAGATTACAGAATTTACATAAATATATTGATCAGAACTCTAATTTGCAACCTAATCAGGGGTTTTGTCTCTTTTCCCAACCCTAGTATGGATCATATTGCCCAAGCTTCTAATTTTATCATCAAATTATTTTTATTTATTTTTTACTGGCATGAATGGGAAGGCAAGTTAAACTAAAATTTTTTCCTGTTTCTTGTTCCTACGGAAAATTGATATTTTCCATCCGAAAATTTCTTAAAGTTGAAACATCATTCCCATACAGGCCTAATTATCAGGATACTCAACCTAGTTTAACCTAACCTTCATCAAGGTACAGCTAACTTGATCAAACCTGGTTACTGTTTCATTCATGAATAAATTAGAATTTCAACTAATATTCAAAAATAAACAGTTTGTCTTATACAAATATTTTCAATCAGAAACAAGTTTTAATTCAAACTAATAGGTTGGACAATTATTGAAACATTGGCTTACATTATTTAAATCCTTTTAAAAGGCTTATGCTTTGTATTATAAATGCTAGTTTTAGATTAGATATGAGTACCTAGCCTACAAATTAGTGGCATGGGAATAGTTTAATTTTAACTTAGTTTCCCTCTCTTAGTAAAATCTTTATCACTAGAAGATAAGTTAACATTAAAGCTTTAGGCTATTCAAATATTGTTTAAGATGATAACTTTTAACCAAAGCATTAGAAACAAAAGGTTAGCTAAAGAATTAAAAGTTGAATGAAAAATCAAAAAATGTACATAAACCTATGCGAATAAGAAAAAACTTTGAGTTAAAATGATGACAATTAGCCTTGTTTCAGGATGCACTCAATGACCACATGGAAATCTGCGTAACAGAAGCTGAAAAAAGAGAGACTGGAGCCTTGAACGTTCGAGATTTCTACACTGTCTACCTCATAGAGACAAAGTAAGTGATATCCTAGTTTGATCTCACTTTTAATTTTTACTTCTTGGAATATATTAAATTAGGACATTCACAGTTATCATGAACATTTTTGATTGTTTTTTCAAGAGCTACAGGATCTATGATATTATGTAAACATTCTATGTAGGGCCTACTATTAGGCCATGTTCCATATATTTATCATTTATCAGGTGTAACGGATGCTATAGATATCACACCCTACCTTAGACTATATTCATTATTAATTCTATATATTACCTATTTATATTAGTGAATAGATAATTTTGATTCATCCTTAAGCTGCAATTTGTGCTGAGCCAAAGGGATTTGGGAAGAGATTATGACCCATTTCTGCGGGGTTGAACTAATGTATTTTGCTATCAGTTATGATGCTATGTTAGGAGGAGGGTAACTACTATACTGTATGTTGCTATCATTAATGATGCTATGTGAACTGTGGTATAACAATATAGTATGTTGCTAACAGTAATGATCATATGTGAGGGAAGGATAACCTCTATTTTGTGTTGCTATAAGTAATTCCTCAAACTTCCCTTACCTATAATATACTGTATCAGGGTGACTGACACTAACTGGAATGGAGCGTTGACCCAGCTGAGCTCAATATGGCGGCGCTACAGTGAGTTTGAACTGTTGAGGAACTATTTAGAGCTTACATATCCATATGTAGTGTTACCAGCACTACCAGAGAAGAAAGTTTTGTATGCATGGCAGAAAGTTGCGTCAGACACATTTGATCCAGATTTTGTGGATAGGCGCCGAGCAGGGTTAGAGGTAAGTAATTATGGAATGGGATGATATATTTTAATGTTAAAAATATTATTGAAAGTGTTTCTATAGATAAATTATATTTAAAAGGCAACATTTTTTGTAAACTTACTTATTAAATTAACGCTATAAGGAAAACCTCTTTTCGCTTTATGAGGTAATTGTATAATATTTGGAAGAAGGTATAAGAAAGGTGGATAGAAACAGTGATGATCAATTTTCTTTAAGAGGCAACCATTACCTCTTTGTCCATTGGCAGCAGTGTAAAGTGTGAACAGTGTTTTTCTTTTTATTGTAAAGGCCATATTGTGTTCGTCCCCCGTTTATATGTTTCTATCCACCTTTCCGCTACCTTCTTTCAAATATAATATTATTAAATCAACAATAATAATTTCACATTTGAGAAACACTTAACAAAATTATCTATATTAATATAAAAAAATATTCAGAGTTGCGAATGAATATTCATAGATTTTGGAGATGATACACTCAAATCTGATGATATTCATGAAGTTTGACATTATTAAAAATCTAAAAAAAATCTTGAATACAATTATGAAGATCCTGACTCCAAATAACAATTTTAAGAAATTCTTAATATGAATTTTTAGTCTTGTATGATTAAGAGAATAACCAAATCCCAAGAAATTATACAATTGTAGGTCTTTCAACATAACTACCGTATATCTTCGAGTCTAAGATGTCATCAATTGTAAGCCGCACCTTAATTTTTCAGTACCACCAACAGAAAAAAAGCAAAAAAAGCTATCTTATATCTAAGAAATATTTTTATTACAGAATTCAATTTACTAACAACACAATACAGGCAGTACCTTATTTATCAGTAGGTGGTATCACTTCCTTATAAATCAATATCAGGCTGATTCTACTGAGTCGTCGATATCTGCATCTGAATCAATACCAGTTTAGTTCATCTTCAGAGTCTGATTCTTCTTAGCCGTCTTTATCGCCATTCTCCCATAATACCTTGTCATCGAGAGTGTTGGTGATGTAACCTTTTTTAAATGAATGCTGCACTATTCTTTCTGGGATTAGCTTTCAAGATGTTGATATCCATTTTGCCAATTTTGATGTTGGTGATATCTTAATTTTTTTGGAAGGTGTCATTGGAAGGTTGTCAGTCAACAGCCAGGATTCACATTCCTTTCTCAAGTAATCCTTAAATGGTCAAACACGGAGTTGGGACTTCCGTGTGAAAACAAAATATGTGATGCCATGTGCAAAAAGCAGGAAAAATTGAAAATAGCTGTGATTCTAAAATGCACCCCATTTTTATAGATGTTTAAATTGCATAAAAAGTGTCTTGGAATCGAAGATTCACGGTAATTTACTTATAAAGTAAATAAATATGATATCTAGATAATTATATAGATGGACTAAATCCTCACTAAAAGCATAAATAATAGCTTTGGCTATTTGATTCTTGCTTATAAAGTGTTCACTTTGTTGTTTATGGTATAATAGACATGACAAACAAAATATCATTTGGCGGTGACACCAGGCCTTACACAACTTATGTTTAATTAGATTAAATTTTATTATATTTGGAAGAAGGTATAATAATAATAATAATAATAATATTAATAATAACAATAATAATATTTAAACCGCGTCTTACTACCTGTTCTGGTTATACGCTTTAAGTACTAATTACGCTAATGGATCAGGAATTGGGAAGGGTGAATTAGAGGAAGTGAACCCGCATTCGCGTGGAGGGAGAGTGGAAAACCATTTAGGGAAAACCACCCCCAGTTCACCCGACCAAGATTTGAACCTTGATCTCCCCGTCCTCAGCGGTCGAGCTCAACACGACTAGCACTTTAGCCAACTACGCCACCGAGGTGGGTGGAAGAAGGTTTAGAAAAGATGGATAGAAACATATAAAAGGAACAAACACAATATGGCTTTAACAATGAAAAGAACACAGTTCACACTTTACATTGCTGCCAATGGACAAAGAGGTAATGGCTGCCTCTTAAAGAAAATCGATCGTCACCGTCCAATCCCCCGACCTAGGTTTCACTCTATCAGAAATCATCAGGGAGGAATGTGAAACCTGCAACGCAACTTCCTAATAGAGGACATCAGGGAGGAATGTGAAACCCGCAACGCAACTTCCTAATAGAGGAAACAAAAAAAAAACACAAAAAGGAGAAAATTGAGAAAGTGGAAAATTGTAAAGAATGATAGGACACAAACAGGAACATGTAAAAGTTATAAAATAAAGGGCATTTGATGCGAATATATAATATAATTAAACTAAACTAAAACTATATTTTCTAAGATTTCGAGGATTAAAATTTGGTTGTAATGAATTTGGATTTGAGATTCATATAAATTCAAGATTTAGATTCGAGAAATATAGAATTCAACTCATCTTGAATAGATTGCCAATAATTATTTTAAAAAAATTGACAATTTCTCAATAAACTTTTAATGATTCAATCAATATTATTTACATAAAAACAATATTAGTATATTCATTTTTAAAGTATTATTATTTATAATTGCAACACTCCTTACTTCAAATACTATTTTAGAGTGTTTTCTAAAATCTCTAATGGATTTATTAAACTAATCTCTTTGTACATTATTTCATTACCTATGCATGCACACTTAAACTCCATTTAATTAAATTTTCATCTAATACCGATTGTGAAGGACTGGTGGATTCTATAAAGAATCTGATAACTGTTTGTTTCAGAACTTCTTACTGCGTGTGGCTTCACACCCAATCCTCTCATATGACCATTTGTTTGTTGGCTTCCTACAACAAGCGGTTGGCTGGAGAGAGAACATTAAAGAAACTGGTGAGCTACATGAGAGATTAATAAATTACTAGCGTCCTTCAGGTTTGTCCAAAACATTTAAACTGAACCCTGATTTTTATAGCAAGCCCACTTTCACCCATCAACAGCGATTGAAAGTCACTAAAACTTGGCTCTCTAGAAATGTGTCTTATTTTTAGGGTTGGGCGGGATTCTCGAACCCTCAGGAAATGGTAGGAAATTTATCATTTCTCTTAGGTTGGATGGGATTGACCTTTTCCAGAAAAGGTTTGGGATGGGAAATAAAACATAGTGCTCCAGGAAACAAAACAAAGAGAGTGAGCTTATGTTCTGGTAGTTACCACTGACTCATATCTTTTGTAAACAGTTTTCTTCTTTGTTCTTTAGCAAACTTGGTGGTTGGAACGGGAAGGGGTTATTTACTTATTTTTACCATTCGTAGAGAAAGTGATCTGTCTTTCAACAGTTATTTGTTAGGTTCAGCAAGTGAAAGAGCTTGAAAGATTTAGAGAAGAACAGAAATATATTCTACCATATTTTGGGATATGGAAATGAGAGGAAGGGGGGGAAAAAGGATGTAGCTTGCCAAGGTCAACCATTTATGAGGAACCAGTGTGTCTGTTGTTGGCGATCCAGACAGGGAGTAGAGTATTAGGGGTGTCAAACCTAGAGAGAACTTTTGAGGGGTATGAAAACTAGAGAGAGCATTTGAGGGGTATGAAAACTAGAGAGAACATTTGAGGAGTATGAAAACTAGATAACATTTAAGGGTTTTTAATAAACCTAGGTACCGTATTGGCCCAAAAATATGCTGCATTTTTTCCCAAGAAACAGCCCTCATAAAACTCTAATGCGGCCTATAATCGCACTCTTAGATAATACACATTCAATGTTGTACCTACAGGATATGCATGTTGTTAAATCGATATATCTCGCCACCGCTATTTAAAAATAAATAAACCTTGATAGTTGGCAAAATTATTTAAAAATAGATGAACCATGACAGTTGGCAAAGTTATTTAAAAATATATGAACCATGACAGTTGGCAAAGTTATTTAAAAATATATGAAGACTACTATCTTATTTGTGTTTACAATATTTGAGCCATAATGGCTGCAAAATAAAATTATTTTTTCAGCGCATTCTATCGACAATATACACTTTTGGTAAAGTAAGCTTAAATATTTCTAGTGAGAGATTGTTTCAGTATGTTGGTCAACATTTATTTTAATGTGAGAACAATAACTTAGTATGCGTATTACATGGTCAACATTTATTCTATTGTGAGAACAATAATTTAGTGCGTGTATTAAATTCGGAAGGGCAACATGACAAATCATGTTGAGAAAAGAGCAGGTCTTAGCCAGGGAATAAAGTGTGAACAACTTAACTTTTTTCTCCAAGCGATTTAATTTTGAGTATGAATAACTTACTTTTTTATTTCCAAGTGACATTATTTTAAGTGTAAATATTGTGAGTTTTTTCTATGACAGTGATTTTATTTAAGTAACCTAATTCTAAGTGTAAGCACCTACCATTAAACAATTTCTATTTTCAAATGTTTTAATACACTGACCATATTTAAGTGGAAATATAGTTTTTTCTCTAAAAGTTGTCAAAAATTTAGGGTGCGGCCTATATTCGGGGGCGGCCTATTTTCAGGCCAATACGGTAACTTTTAAGAGGTTTCAAATCTAAATAATATTTTGTATTTTCATACTTAGATCACATTGAAGAGGTGCCAAAGATTGTTTTGTAGTATTTTTTGCACTCTGCAAATAAATACAAAACATCATTTTCAAAAGAAATTAACTAATAAAAATAATTACCATCAAAAATGTAATAAAACAAACTAAATTTTATTTGTATTATTTGATATAAATTCATAATTTTGTTATTTGATTTGATAAAAAAAATGCTATTTTCACACCTCTTTATTTTATTATGTTATTTTTTTATTACCTTAGCAATGTTTTCAATACCACCTCTTATTATTTGTTCCAGTTATTCGGCCATGTACTAACTACTCTAGTGTGTTAGAAATTAGAAAGATTGAATTTAAAGTAGGTGTACCAGCATTTGCATGAATATAGTGGGAAACCATTTAGGAAAAATCACCTTTAGAACACCAGGCAAGGATCAAACTATGATATCTCCATCATCGACAGTCTAGTCTATTGAGCGAGTGATGCCTTACAGCTAAGACCATTTGTCCACCAAAGCAAGTTTTAATAATATTATAATGTTTACAAGTCTTATCATATTAGTTTAGAAATCAATATATTTTTAATTTAAATTTTTCTAAAGCGTAATTTTAAATTTTCCGTTCCCGTCCTGAATCCTGATATTTTGACTCATTTCTCATCCTGTCCCTGACCCGAAATAAAAAAGTAATTCTCGTCCATCTCTACTTATTTTAAATATTAATTATAAAGTTCATCTTAAAGATTACCAAAAGCTTCCAATAATACTTCCTTCTAGATTATTGTGTAATTTATCTTTACATCATTAATTAAACAAACTAAGAATGTAAATATAATTGTATCCCCCCTCCCCCCTACTGTGCCACCATGAGTTTCCAATTTTAATTATTGTGCCTCCCATGAAACTGACTGTAGCTATGAATTCCAGGTTACCTGCAATTGGCCGAGTCAACATTGAAAGGGTTGAGTGTATCTGTGCGACTCAAGCAACCAGATAAGAGGTTTGAAGCCATCAAGAACTATAGCAATGAACTACAGGTGAGCCTTGCAGAAGGACAACTAAAAATATGTTTCCTTATTTTGTACTGTTGCTATATAAAAAAAATAGTTAAAGGCACCAAACTAAAAGCAATTACTTACTACAATCTTAGTTTGTATATTTGTAGGGGTGTGCGAAGATTCGAGAAATTCTAAGCCAAAGCCATTCCTAGTGTAATTCGTATTCGATTCTAACCCATGTTTGGCTTCGGTAGCTATTCAAAGCTTCGTCTATTATTCAAAGTCTAGTGATTATATTGCACTTATATTTTACATTAAATAAAAATGAACTGAAATTACCTCAAGAAATAATATTTATCATTTTGAATTTTATAAGTTTTGCTCTATTTTCTTTGTGGAATTTGGAAAATTTCCATAACACTTTGAATTTCAAGACACCCATAACATTAAACCTCTAACCCCCTTGATCACAATGATTGGTACCAACTGAAAATGAATTTAATTCTCTTGAAAGTGTAGATCAAAATAAATAATGAAATTTTTTTTTATTTTCAGGGTGTTTAATTAAACTTTTCAAGTGTTTCTTGAATATTGGAAATATTTTTTTAGTACTCTAAAATTCACACACGCAGCCATTTCAGTTGTTTACTACATGAATCGGTATCATTTCAAATTTATGTTAATGCATGGGCTAGTAGCAGACTTAGATAGTTGAGCACATTTGCGAGGAACATGACATTCCTTAAATTATTTTTAAAAAACATATGCAAATAGTGAGTACTTATAAACGAAAATTACTTTTAATTCAGACAAAATCATAGATATTCTACTAGAAATAAAATTAAATTAAATCTACAAAAAATCGCTTATTTTATACAGATTACATGAAGAATTAATTACGAGTAAAATTATTATCTTCAAGGTCAGATTTTTTTCAAGATTGGCTTTAGGTGCTTTCAAAATCAGAACCATAATTTTTTTAGTAATTCACTTAGCAAGATTTTATGGATTTATAAAATCAAAAGCTTCCTTGTTGATTTGTAAAACAGAACAACCGAAATTTTGTAATACTGGACTTCTCAGACCTATAAACGCACCTGCCGATTTAACTTAAAACTTGTATTTTTCTATAATGTTGTTCTTGAACGTCCGATAACTTTCGTGTTTTGTTAATTTATATCCAATGATATTAAAGCATATGTATGTTTTGTTTTAACTACTCATTCGGGCTGTACACATGAAGTGTTTTTAAATACAAAGGTAAAGTGAATATATCATATGTTGGCAATAAGCTACAAATATTAGTGCTAAGAAAAAAATAAATGTGATATTTAGTTTGATGTTAGATAAATATACTCAATGTGAACATAATATTTTTACTCAAATTTAAATAGATAAATATTCAAACTTAGATTCGGCCTCAAGAATATTTCCTATATTTGACTCGCCTTCGCTTCAGGCCAAAAAAGTGGACTTTGCACACCCCTATATATTTGTTTATTTCAACCAAGTAAATCATAAAGTAACACACTATTCATTTATTATTATCATGAGAAGTAATATAAACTGTTCTCTTTGTCAGAGCAATGTTGGTAACTTCTTACGTGTCCGAGCAAGAATGGCGGAGAGATTGTATGCCATTCACAAGCTTCATGCTAACTATGGCAGAGTTTTCAGTGAGTGGAGTGCCAAAGAAAAAGAAATGGGGGATGGTCTACAGGTATGTTTAGTGTTTAGAGTTTAGTGATAATCAGGTAACCTTAATATGATTAAGAGGTCCTAATGGTTGAATACAATTAAGATAAGGTGAACCCTGCACACATGGATTCATGACATTAAATTTTTATCATTTAAATAACTGTAACTTTATTTTTAAATTATAAATTTGATAAAGTTAATAACAAACACATAAATATTGATGAGAATAAGAAGAGTAAACCACTAAGAATAAGCTCCAAATATATAACATATATGTCTAGAATATACTAGTAAGATACAATCTTTAAAAACACAAAATGAATGTTCTGTCCAAGGGTCTCTCTTTTCACCTCACTCTCAATTTGATCACTTTGCCCTAATTCAGGATGTCCTTTCTTACGCTCACACTCATAAGATTGATTTTTTTTTTCCAAAACAAATCCTACACAGCCACCTTCAGACTGGGACCCCCCACCACTACCCTCGGGACTCCCTTTGGAACAGTTCATCACTTACCTCCTTTCCAATATTGCCGATCCGCTCTTCCCGAAGACAACCGTTGAAACAGAACCTCAACACCAACGAACAAAAAGCTATCAAAGCACTAAAAAACAACATTAATATCATCATCCTACCGGCTGACAAGGGCTCCACCACAGTCATATTGACTACATCACAGAGGCACAAAGTCAGCTATCCGACCACTCCATCTACAGACCACTCACAGAAAATCACAACATGCTGATTAAAGAGTTCCTACAACATGAAGGTCCCTGGCAAAATCTCACCACTAACTCATTTCAACTTCTCTTTCCACAAAAACCTCAAACTCCCACACTGTATTCACACCTATAACCCTTTGTGAAACAACTTCCCTCATTTATACAGGATACAAAACACTTCTTAGACAAAATTTACAAAATTAAAAACCTTCCATCGAACTGTTTTCTGGTCACTATAGATGTCACAGCACCCTACACTAACATACCTCAAGTGCATGGAATGTCAGTAATGGAGCATTTCTTAGAGCGCAGACCACCTGGGTCCAAACCTACCACTTCTTCCCTGGTGGAGCTTGCTAGGATAAGCCTTCAATTTAACAACGTTCGTTTTCTAGACAAACACTACCTACAGATAAAGGGCACAGCTATGGGTACACACAGGGCTCCTTCATTTGTAAATCTTTACATGGGACTACTAGTAAGATATTATAATTGTATCTTCACTCTGCTTCATAACACTATTTCATAGTCCTATCATAATGCAATAGTTTCTCAATATTAGATCTTACAGAGTTGGCACAGTTTTACCCAACCCAATAAATCTCTGGTTTTCAGTTAAACCTACTTAAAAGACCAATCAAATCTTATAAAGAAGAAACTTGCAACAAACTAATTTAAACATGCATTAAGCTGCAATCAAAAACGTCTTAGGTAGTGCAAATAAGCCAGGAAACTTGGAAGGGGCAGGGTGCTAATTTAGAATGCTTGGTAGAAGAGTTTCACTTTTTGTTATGAAATATAAGCTTTTTATGACTGAAATAAACACACATTAATTGTGAGTTGATGTAGACGTTATAATAGGAGCCACTGCTCGGACAAACAAACCGTCTCACTAGTTCACAAAGGCATATGCCACAGATTTTTGCACTAACACAGTCATATATTGGTCAATAGAGGCTAGGTCTAGACAAGCATGATATTTGAAACATGAATTAACACTCCCACTGAATTAAATTTTGTTTAGACTTGTACAAATGATTGAGAATGCAATTTTTTAAATAACTAGGCCTTCCCAAAGAAAAGTTTTTACTAGAGCTCTGCTAGTACTCGAATTTCGAGCTTTGAGTCGAGCTCATTAAGCTCAAGATAGAGATCGAAAGTTTTGTAAGTTCGTCATTTTCAAGTTTCCACTTGTTAAACTTAATAATCAATTATCAATTTTTAAAACGCAATGGTAAGCATAGGTTATTTAATTTAGGTAATTGTATTATATTTGGAAGAAGGTATAGGAAAATTGGATAGAAACATATAAAAGGGGGACGAACACAATATGGCCTTTACAATGAAAAGAAGAACACAGTTACCATTTTCCTTTTTCTCCTCTTTTGTGTTTTTATGATTTTCTCTTTCAGGAAGTTGCATTGCGCGTTTCACACTCCTCCCTGATGAGTTCCGATAGAATGAAACCTATGTCGGGGGATTGGGCGGTGACGATCAATTTTCTTTAGGCCCGATGCACACCACACCGAACAAGACACGACAAAACAAATATGTTTTTGTTTCGTGGAACAAATTTGTGTGATGTTGGTTTTGACCACGGAACACGATGGAACCAAACACGATAAGACATTCTCTTCTTACTATATGCA
>CABFOW010006624.1:2807-26401 GCA_902141385.1 Timema californicum
GGGGGGGGGGGGCAAGACTGTTTAGGCGCTTGGCCCTTTTCATTTGGCGTGGAATAATGCAGAGCCATGGAAACAAACCGTTATCTTCAAGAATTGTTATTGTCTTGCAATATTTTTTTTCGGGTACTGTTTGTTCAAGAACACAAGTATGTTGATTAATTGATTAACTTTTTATATACACACGTGCTCTATAATTTAACAATGATCATATATATCAATAAAATTAACATTTTTCAATATAAAACTGCTGGCTTCATTACAAAAAATAAGGAAATGTAACAATTAATAAACATCGTCACATTATCTTAGAAGGGGCGTTGAAAATATTAACGTAAACATGTCACTCGTTCTGGAGAAAACTGATTATTTTCAAACGTATGATTTTCCCACAAGACCTGTCCGGTAGCTAGCGACATCTATGGTTTCCGTGGTACATTTGTTCTTGTTGGCGCGGAAGGATACTTTGGTCATGCCGTTCACCCTCCCGTCCACCATCCCACAAAATAGATTTTAGTCTTGCACTCGACAGGACTAAGGGTCTTAATGTACCCACTTCTTATACTAAACGCAATTACACGTGTTAAACTGGACTTATCTCACCTTCAATTAACAGCGTTCGGAGAAATCACCGCGACAAAGAATCCAATCTTTCCAATGATAAGATCACGATTAACTTAAAATTCAGGGGAATACTCAATGCTTTAATGCGAGTGCTTCTCTATGAATGATGTGATGGGCCCACAGTGAATCCGGAGCGCTGCTTCTAATAAGCGCCTGCACTCCTCCATAATGGCCGGACATCTAACGACCACCATCAGTACAGACACCAATGCACTTTGTCCACTCCAAATTATTTTCAACTCTAAATATTTCCAGGATTTCGAACAAGTATTAAGCCTTTGTACTTGCAGTAATACTTTTACAAAAAAGGTTTGCCACAATGTCATTTCCATCTATGAACCGTACATAGCAAATAAAATGTACATCCTTATTACTTACTGTACATGGCCTCATCAGGTTGCAACCCCAATTCCTTAAATTTTATTTTTTCAATTAATTGATAATTGAGATCCTCCGCCATGTGCTGGATTCTGCGACCGATAATATTGTTAGACAAAGACACCTTTGAAAGCAGTTTAAACGCAGACTCCCCAATCATAATAGTAACCAAATCTACAGCAGCTGGTAGAATTAGTTATTCTGCGATAGTATGGGGCTTTTTACACATTGCGACTCTATATGCAACCTTGTATGATGCTAGCAAAGCATTTCTTAGTATTGACACCTGCTGAGAAAAGTTACCTTTTTGTTGTTTTAATTCTTTTGACTTTCTGGTGAAATAGTCGCGAGGTTTACCAACCATGTTTTGATGATTTGTTTCTAAATGGAGTTTTAGCTTACTTGGAAATATGCACTCTGGTGCCAAAACTTTAATACACACTACACACTGCGATCTCTCTTCATCGTTGGCACCTGTCGATGTAAAGCCAAAATCCAAATAACTGTCGTATTTACTAAATTTCCACTTATTCACACACACACACACACCATTAGTTTGTTCAATACAATACATTGTTCAACACAAATTTGTCCATTTTTATGAAGATAATAACAACTTTTAAAAGTTTACTTGATCACCACACCATTCACTTGGTTCAATCCTCACTATATCAAGGCAGCAGGGACAGCTATTTACATACAAACATCAAGTCCTGAGCAAGTTCGCTAAATAACTAGAACAATCCATTCACTCTATTCAAATTGATGCGCTGAGTGGCCTACGTCTGTTCACGCAGTGGACTGAGAAAGAGATAACCTATAGACTGCTTTATACCAGAAAAATCCAGAGTTATTAAATGACTCCATTAAATTTCTGGCATCAAACGCCATCAAGTATTGCCCTTGAGAAGTGAAACAGTGGTTTGTACAGTGTCCGTCAGAGGTCCTTCCTAGCATCGCATCAACATACAAATGGTCTGATTCTAAAACCCCTTGGGCTGTCATTTCATTGAACATATTTGAATATTTCGTGGCACCCCAGCGTGCCGCGGTGCACAGTTTGGGAACCACTGGTTTAACAGACTCTGGAATACAACTTCCTCCAAAGTCAACGTAGTCTAGAAACCCAATCACAACATTTACATTCATTCTGTTCTGACGTGGCAACACAGGAATGTCGACGTTTCCGACCAAAAGGTTTGTTAATCTGCAGGTGGAGTGCGATACTGGTCGCAGCAGCCCTGAGGACGCTGATATGGAGAGCGGTGGAGAGTTGGCGCCCCCGCCCCCAGCCACCACCCCCGGCAGCTGCCAAGCCGCCACTGACACGGACCCGGAGCCGGACCCGGAGTCTGACTGCGGGGAGAGACAAGGGGAGCCCGGACACAGCACCCCGGCCTTGCGGGGGCCCTACAGCCCCAGGTAAATACTCGTCACATGCCCCGACTTTACCGCGAATGGACTTATCTGACAGCTAGAAAACGTTACTACTGTATCCCCACGGCTTCTTTGGTGCTGGCTGAAAGCTTTGAAAAGTTACCCGACCAAATTATGTATCCCTACGCCGAACCAAATGATCTGTAAAAACATGTGTTTAGCAGCTGTCACCTCTGACGGTCAAAATGTAGGTATATACCTAAATGTTGACTGTCAGAAGTCAGCTGTGAGCTGTCAATTAGCACCAAAGAAGCCGTGGGGCTACTGTAGCTCTACTTTCACGTGCTCATACGTCAGGTCATATAATCTGTAGCTATAGCTTTTAATAGATACTATCAATACTTATAGAATAATATTAATAATAATCATCAATTTTTAGCACAAAAAGTAAGATGTACTTTTACTTTCTCTCGACCCCTCGGAGAAAGAAGGATTGTGATCGTCCAAAAAAATCAAGCTCGAGATTTTGATAAATGTCCACGCTTCATGCCCCCCTTGAAACCGGAAAAGTATTTTTTTGCGATGGCATCTCTTTGTCTGTCCGTCTATCTGTCTGAATCTCGGACTAGATTTGAAACTGTTTTACCAACCTGGTTACAAATTATTGGTATCTAGGACTTTCATAAGGTTCCCTCGAGGAGTTTCTGCGGTTAAATATCAAAACACAAAATTAAGGGTATTTTACTGAATGGAAAAAAGAGAGAGAAAAAAATCGGTTTTTATCAAATTCCATTCTAACGATTTTGATTAAAATTTATATCTATTCATTGTGTAACATTACAAACTAAACTCCGATTTTAATTTTTTCCATTAAAATAATTTCAAGTGTAAGCAGAAATTTCCAATTTTGATCATTTTCAGCAAACTTTTGAGATACTAAATAACTTATTATTGTAAAGATGTTAAACTATTAAATATAAAACTCTTTGTTTGAAAAATATTTTTATAAAACCAATATTTCCTAGCTATAAACTAGTAACTATATATAAATGTATATTAAAAAAAGAAACGTTTACTAAAAACCCGTAATATTTTTGAAACGAGACAGACCTCTGTCCACTAAAGAGCATAACACTCAACTTAATATTTTGTGAGTGAAAAGGGTCGTGTCTCCCCATACACTGACCACGTCAACTATCGGTATCCGGACCACACGCGGACGGTATTGTAACAAGTAATCCCGACCGGCCGACAAGGTCACATGACCTGATTTCAAATCATCACATGTTCACACTAGGAGCATGGGTTTGGCTAGTTTCAAATCAATATAGACCAAACAGTTGCTAACGTCCGAAATATGACAAATATGGGCAAAAACCATAGAAAGGTAACATTAAGTCAGCGGATTATTTTTATTAGGGTGGTGTGATAATATAAGATTTTATTTTATATAAGTTATTTGATAAAACAAATATTATGTATCTCAAATGATTAATCAAAGATCTCGTTAAAATAATATATGCTAGCATTTTTTTTAAATAAAACATTCTATGTAAAACATTTTCTAGGGCTTTATCTAAGACTAGTTTCTAGGCTTGTCTACAACAGGTTAACTATGATAGTACTCAGCCTAACAAAACCTAACCTTCAATTGATAATCGCATGTAAGGCTAGAATTTATAAAAAAAAAGTATCTTTCTGGCATAATAGTGGATAAAGTGAAAGTGGGCTAAATTAAGTATATATATTTTTTAATAAATTAAAAATGATATACGAAAAGGCCACATACAATTTGCAATGGCTGTAAACGGGTTTGTCCTTGTAACTAGTTAACAGATATTGAGAACACCAATCTATATTCCATTCACGGTAGGAATTGACTTCTGAAAGGCCTTTTTCCCTACCATAAATCTACTATATAGTAACCCGCCTCGGTGGCGTAGTTGGCTAACGCGCTTGTCGTGTTGAGCTCAACTACTGAGGACGGGGAAATCGAGGTTCGAATCTCGGTCGGGTGAACTGGGGGTGTTTATTCCTAGATTGTTTTCCACTCTCCCCACGCAAATGCGGGTTCACTTCCTCTAATTCAACCTTCCCAATTCCTAATCCATTAGAGTAATTAGTACTTAAAGCGTAAATTAGTACTTAAAGCGTATAACCCGAACGGGTAGTAAGACGTGGTGCTAAATATTATTATTATTATTATTATTACTACTATATAGTATATTGGTAGAAAAAAAGACCTTTCAGAGAGTAATTTCTACCGTGAATGGAATATAACTTGGAACTGCCTCAGTCTCAAAATAAAAGGGATGCCAGTGTCGTCAGGTGTTAAATCGATTGTTGGTACGAAACAGAAATTATTTTGAGATAACCCTGTCAAAATGGTTACATGTAAGGTAATACAGATTTGTATCCAATTTTGTCCCTGCTAAGCAGTTTCATTACATAGGCCCTGTTTAGTTCTTAAATAACCAAAGAGCATTTTTATACTTTCTATTTAAGTTTAGCTTATGTGACGGTAATCCTGAGGACGTCAAACTGTTCAAAATCTCTACCGGATAGTTGCCTTTTCCTCGCTAATCCTTACAGTCGACTGAACTTATACTAATGTAACCATGAACCTCTCATTCTAAAATACTGAATACCTCCTCATTTATTTGAGCAACCTCATTATTTCACGCACACAGAATGGCCATTAGAAATATCAGTCAATCTCACTTTATTTCTAAATGTTTCGTGAACTACCGAGCCGAGGGTCAATATTTTCTCTGGCTTGGATATAATCTTTCATTTCAAGCTGTATTTTTCCAGTTTTCCTCCACTCAATTGCATTAGTCAATAACGGACGTTACTGTCTCGATTTCCCATACATTATTGTTTAACTTGAGAATTTTTAACTCCTTCAACATGCGAGAGCATACTAATCTGGACGATTGGTGTCCTCATAGCAGACGGAGGAATTGGTCAACACTACCTTAAGTCACCCCTAAACAGTAAAACCTTTCTCCCAAATTGGATATGATGATACATTATAGCCTCATATGTAACCAATGATTTATTGCAGAGCTTCTTTCTGTCAATGTAAGCTCTTTCATATTCAAAAGGTTTCAAAATTAGAGTAATCATAGATTTTTCTGAATACACATGTATGTAAATGTAATCTCAAATTAAATAATTATGTTGAACGTTTACTGTGTAATTTATATTTGGCAAATAAACACTTTTTTTTTGTTACAAATATGAATACCATACAACAAACAAACTCTGAAAATAGCTCACTGGGCCAGTTTCATAGTCAGACTTAGCACGACTCAAGTGCGAGTCGATACTAAATACAGGAAGACACCTACCTTGACCAAAATGGAATGGGCTAGTTTCGCATATGAAACTGGCCCATTCCATTCAAGTTCAGGTAGATGACGTCTTGTATTTAGTGTAGCGCCGCACTTGAGGCCTACTAAATTTGACTATGAAACTGGCCCTATGTATTGTAATATACAACATCTCTTTGGATTCGACCTTAGAATTTCTGTTCTGGTTCCTTCTTACTTGTAAGGTACAAATAACATGTTGACGAATTAGAAAGATTAACAATAAATCAAGTTTTCATTTTTTATAATTTTTAGTAAGTAAGTACTATCAATTCTCTAGACAGATACACATACATCATATATGCAAACACCATTAGACTAATGTTAATACAGATAACAGCGGAATATGAGAAAGATTTACGTCTATATACCAAGCAGCTAAAAATGTAATCGTTCTGCACAAAGAGACCATTTTTTATCAGACACAAACTTTACACTTAGGGTTTTACATATAAGTTATGCAATATTCATTTATTTTATAAATTAACTTTAGTGGGCAAATCTTAGTGTCATGGTCCATTCGTATATTTTTGAAATGGTTGGCGTCTATTATTGTAATAAGACAGATCACATATTATACTGAACAAACTTATGAATGTGATGTAATTTAAAACCCATTTTATTAACTATCTATCTATATTAATAAAATTAAGGGTTTGTGTATCTGTGTGTTTGTCGTGAGCGTCGCGCGATATCTGCCGCAAGTAGAGGTATTAGATTTTAAATTTAGTAGCACCTGTATACGAACATGTGCACCTGGAAGCTAGAATTTTAAAATTTAGATTGGTTTTTAAATTAATTAGAAAATGAGTTGGAAGAAATAAAATGAAAAGTATTTCTATCTGTTTGAAGCAAATAAAAACGTTTTCAAGGTTAACCACGCAATGAATTAGAAGAAATGTTCCAGAATTTTCGAGGAGTAAGAGTGAGAAACCACTTAGGGGAAAAACACATCAGAACACACGGCTTGTATTCCAATCAAGGCTAGACTGACGTCTTTGTTGGCATGACCATCGGTGTGGGATATATATATATATATATATATGATTTATCTTGTATGTACCTAATATATATTTTTAAATACATAAAATGCGTATAACCCGAACGGGTAGTAAGACGAGGTGCTAATAATAATAATAATAACATTATCTAAATGTTTTACTATATTATTTTTGGGTGGGTAGAGGGGGTGAAAATGATACTTTTTACCCCTGTCTATTTTTATTTGGGGTTGGGGTGGGGGAGGGGGGGGGGTAAAAGTTACCCCCGGTTCCTGCACCACTGGCGGCATTACATGAGAAACATTTTAAATGAAGAGAAAGAGTTGTCTTATAATTTTAGGACACCCTTGACAGATATCCAACAACTGTTGAGGTCACCATTGTGTAGAAAAGTAACTGCTATGTTTCTACTGGATAATTATTGGGTTTGTTTGCTATAAAAACACTGCCTTTTCTAAGTCCCCTTATACTCCACCTTAACTTTCACCAGATAAATACGATATTATTATTATTATTATGTAATTGTAAAAATATGTGAGTATAGTTCACACCTCCTTGCACATAGAGTACATTCATTAAACTATCAACACTGTTGTGTATAAATATTGAAATGATACATTTCGTATCTTAAATCACGTGATGATGTGTCAACTAATGGGACAGTATAATACTTTGGCCATAATAAACTATTATTATTAGTACCGCGTATTACTACCCGTTCCGGTTATACGCACTTACGCTAATGTGTAGTATGATTGGGAGATGAAATGGAGGACCTACAGTTTAACGTGGAATCCGAACCACGGGGGAGGCCTGGCATTCCCCACATTAACAAGATGTCTTGTCAGAGGTGAAGGAAGGGTTTGGTAATCAGATAAATCTGTGCCGGGACCGAGGATTTAACCCCGGATCCCCAGCACAGAAGTCTGACATCTTACCCCTAGACCGCCAGGACACGCATATCAGACTCATCGAAAGGAAGCAATTTCAGACAAATTACGTGACCACAATCAATATATTTTATAGTTTCGTTTTATACTGTTGTTTTTAGCTAAAATAAATAAATTAATAAATAATTATTTTAGTGATGTCTTCTAGAAATTGCTATTGAAAGTAAGACAATTTCAATAAGATAAGGTCACCTTGGTGGTCTTGGGTTAAAGTGCTCGTATCAGGATCCGATGTCCGTGGGTTCAAACCTAACCAGGGTTGACGGATTTTCTTAAGCGATAAAAATTAGTAGCACAACTTCCTTCGGAGGGCAAGTAAAGCCATCGGTCTCAGGTCGATTGTGGCATGTAAGAAAACCCTGAAAGTTAATACATTTCACAGAAAAATTGGTAAGCTCTTTCACTCTCACTCATAGAGATTCTCGTGTGTTGATATAATCTCAGTTCAGAGTGAAAACATTAAATACCTCAAATAAATAAAAATAAAATACCTTTGTAAAATGATGACCATTTCCTTTTATATCACTGATGCGCTCATTCTGATTGGTCAGTCGTTGTTTATGTGTTTGTTTTTTTGTTTACTTGGTTGTTCGTAACAGTACGTAACGATGGTACTTAGAAATAGTATGCTGGTCCAATTTCTACGGAAGAATCGTCCGCATCAGTGGGTTGGCGGATTCATTGTTAATCTCATATATTCTGATCTACCGGTGTTTTAATCCTGGATGAGATTATTAAACGTGTTTTTCTCTAAATTATTTATCACATTTCCTCCGCACAAATTCAAGTACATTTCCTCTAAATCTCCACCTTTCTAATATTTATACCAGTAATACAATTAAATGCGCGTATACAGGGTGGATAGTAATATGTGAAGTGGAGCAAGAACCATCGAGTCCTACGTATTGGAATTCTGTGCATACATCAATCTCTTAATGGACTAACTTATAGACTAAGGACCTTACAGTTAGGGACTCTATGCACCTATTCATTTGTTACTTTGTAGTGGATCTCTTATTGTCTAGAGACTAAATACCTTATGATTAGGGACTATGTGAACATAGCAATCGGTAACTATAGAGTGGATCTCTACCGGACTAAGGACTAGGGACTTCAGGGATACAGAGTGTTATCACAATTAAAGAGCGAGAGCCGGGGTGGTAACACGCACCTGTTATGTATTCCAGCGTGTCGGCGCCCGCCTCGCCCCACCCCTCGGCGCCGGTGACGTCATCCAACTCGTCTACGCCGTCCTCAGTGGTGGAGCCCGGACCGGCGGTACCTCGGCCGCCCACCAGCGCCGCCACGCCGTCTCCTTTCGCTCACCACCTGTTCCCCGGCTTCACTGAGAGGTAGGCAACCACACAGCCACTAGTGACGAGACCATTGATTCTCAAACTAGGGGCCGCGACATTCGTGTATCTTTCAGTTTTATATTATTAACTCGCTTTGCTCGTTGGGGGCTCCTCCTCCCCAAACTCCCACTCAGTTTTCTTTGCAAGTGGATGTAAACTAATGTAGTTCCAGAGCCTTTTTTGATAGGTCTTATCGTTTAGCCAAAAGAGACCCCCAAAGGTCCGCACTGACTTTAAAGTTGCTCCGCCATTTTGAATTTTTTTTTCGGGCGTTATAAATTAACAATTTTAATTTTTTGGAATTTTCCCGTCGGTTACAGGCTAGAAGTTATAAGTTTGCCAAATTCCAAGTTTCTAGCTCATCTGGAAGAAGGTAAACATTAATGTCAGTGAGTGAGTCAGCCATTTGACTTTATATTAGTATAATTATGGATTGGTAAAGTCCTTTACTTGTCGATTCAAATATTGAATCTGAAACAGAAATTTTCTTTCTAATCTCTAATCCAACCAAAGTCGAATCCTCTAATCTTCAAAAATGTACAATTTAATTTAAAATATTTAAAAGCTATTAAAAAAAGTTGTTTATGGTTTGGTGCTACAGACGAATGATATTTTGTTCGTCATGTATCTTAATCAATAAAAAAAATATTTTTAGTAAATTAACAATATTAATACCCACTTCAGGGGCCGAGTTGTCTAACGCGCTACTCTTGTAGTAGGCTAGACTAACGAAGGCCGGGAGATCAAGGATCAAATCTAGGTCGGGTGTACTGAGGGTGTTTTTTCCAAAATGGTTTTCCATTTTCCCTCCACGCAAACGCTGCTTCATTTCCTTAAATATAACCTTCCTAATCCCAAAAATAATTAGCGTAATTAGTACATAAGCGTAAAACCCGAGAAACCATACTAATACAATTTGGTTCTTTTTTTTGTGATTTTGCTACTCTACCCACTACACTGGTTTATAAAATAGTTACAATTACCAATTGTTTAAAACTGTTATATAAAGTCAAAGTCTTCACAATTCTATTAAAAAACTTATTTAATATTCCTACAAGTCCCGATAGTCTCGAATATCACAGGATTCAAGGATTCGAGCGTGGATTTACCCTTTTAAAGTTGTGAATTTACGACAGGTGGCTGAAGTTTGTTTATTTTCTAGATTTCAGTTATGTAGCTGGTGAGTCATGTGCCGATTATAATAATTCAGTTAATAAAGTGCACGTTAAATACCTCAATTAAATTAAAACAAAAACACTTGTATAAATGTGTAATTATTGGGGTTGGATATGTACGAGCCTATTCAATTTCAAGTGAAACGATTCATAAGAATTTATTGTGCTGTTTGTGGATGATGAAAATTTAACCGGATTTCTGGATTAGCATCGCATCTGAGTCAATATAGCTTTTGAATACCTAATCCAAGAATTCTGAGATTTTTTGTCACCGGAAGATAGAATAGCCCCGATGCCACATGGGAAACATACACCAACTTCGTTTGGAGGTAGAAACGGAAAACCAAGGAAGATTCTCAAAAAACGTTTTCTCCAGGGTAGGTCCTGCTATAATTTCTACTCAAACCCAGTGAATGGATCTAGCAATGCTCGCTTTGTACAAGTAAAAACAACCTCTAATTTGTGCTGTCGGATGCACTGACTGCACTGTCAAGTGTATATTTCTAAACAATATAGATTTCCCCTTCAATGAATTTTACACCAATATCCAAGCACTTATTCACAAGGTGTGTCAAAGCTATTACAAATGTGTCTCTAAATTTAATAGGAAGCAAGAAAAATACCAAAGGCAAGTAAACATTATTGTCAATTCCGTGTGATATAAATATTTTAACGAAAGTTTTTGGCCAAAATTGTAATGTTCTATCGATATTTACAGACAAGATTAAAGTTACTATCAGTAGTAAATCGAATAACATTATTTATTTCATCATTATTTATTTAAAAACACTTTCTTCTAATTGGTCTTCATTTCAATTTTCGCAAAATTGTTATGGGTTTCGTCGGGTGACTTGAGCAAAGAGTGATGAACAGAAGATCGCGCGTTGTGAATATTTCTCTTGATATAGTCTAATAGATACATACTAAGAATTTTAAATCGCCTTCCGTCAGTTCCACGTGCAATCATTCCAAAGGTTTTCTCATCAGGTCTATAATGATTATTATGAACAGGGATATGCATCATTTTATTATTGGTTAGTTTAAATTATGACTTATAGTCCTTTTCCCAACGATTCTAAAGTTTTATATCATTTGGAGTATGAATGTGAAATCGAAATTTAAATCCATAAATTAAGTACGTTTATTTAGCAGGCATTCTATTGACTGATATTTTCAAACTCTGGTTATTTTTACCACTATTAATAAGTCTTAAAAAAGTAATCATAATCAATACTATAGTACCAATTAAAACTGGTGTGAAGCAAACTACATTTTAAGAAGATAATAGTATTAAATATTATTTTAGACATCACATAATAAATAGCATAAATAGTATATAACACAAATTTTAAAATAATTATATACAATGAGGCAAATATCGCTTCAAACTATAGTTACATTATTATCTTTGTCTTATATTTCATTTAGTACTTTGTTTCACCTTGTTTAGTTCATTCTGGACGGAATTTACACCGCCTAATGATAATGCCTGCACGTAATTTTCAATGCCTAATGCACATGTCGGGACGGAAACGACAGTGACTAATGCCATTAACACCACGGAATTTAGAGTGCTAAGGAAAATGGTGGGATGGAATTTACACATGAGCATAGAGTAATAAGATTTTCTGGACGGAATTTACGTCAACCCTCTATCAATTCGCTTATTTAATATTATGCTACAGTCATATTTTGAAATAAAAAAGAACTAGGATTTTACATTTACATAAGGCATACTGGTCTCAAACTTTGGACACCATATATTAATATAGGCCCTCCATACATTTGGCTCTTGTCTGATACATTTATTTTTGAACAATATTGTAAAAGAATATTAAAAATAATAGTAATTCTTTGTATAAAAAGTGCGTAAACAAATAAAATGTTCAAAGAATATGAAAAAAAGTTAGTAATTCATAATATATAAGAGGCGTAAATAAACAAAATAGTAAAATTCACTCATATATGGCGTCAAAATTTATTTGAAAACTTTAAAGAACTATTTAATTTATAGCAGAATAATGTTTAAGTCGAACTTTACTAGATCCTGATAAAATTCCTAGATACTATATAATCAAGTAGTTCGAAAATAGTAGATAGGCCTCTCACCAGTGTTCAAAATATTAGTTAATAATAATGACATACGTTACGAGACCGACCTCTTATAGCACGTAATACGTGGTTATTCTCCTAAATATAATTCATTATTTAATATAGTCTTATAAATTCTGTTTTATTTGATCCCCAGTAAAATATCAACATCAATGTTCAACTCCACGTAAAAGTTATAGACGATACTTCCTTTAAATACAAACGTAATTATGTTAAGACTATGGTAAATATAAGAACATGATATTATGCTATACAAGCTGTACTAAGCATACTTTGAATGGCGGGATAAAGGTGAAATGTTTGTAGAATTTCTACAGAATACAGTATTTGAGGTAAACATATTCATTCCGGTATGGTCTAGTGGCTAGAATACCTGGCTCTCACCCAGGAGGCTCGGGTTCGATTCCCGGTACCGGAAGCTATTTTCTTCAATCTCACTCCTTCAGTAGGTAAACCAAATTATGATAAATAAAGTTACGTTTGGGATTAGTTAAAGATATTTTAATCCATTACAATAATAAAGTTTATTTATTTTTTTGCTTCCGCCATTTAAATTGAATGGATTGATAAGCTTCTTACATATTTGTGAACTTTTGTTCATGAATAAACCTCTCAGACAGGAAATAGACAAAGATATTCATGCTGTCCAAACTTGGAATCCAGTTTGTCCCCGGACGATCTTAATTTTATGTGGGTGGGGGATGGTGTTGGATGTTGGGAGACCTTTGAATTTGAACACATATTGAAATAATTATCTTATGCACTTGATTATGAATTGAAATGAATGAAGTGTTGAAATGAGCACAAAATTCCCCTCATCTGAATTAATTCCAAACATTATGATAATACCACGTTTAGTGTTGGGAGTACCGCTTCAATATTGATAACATATTTAATCTGAAGCAACGAGCTAAACACCTTAACAAAGTAATGATCTTTGAATTTTCATAGCAATTTAAAAGTGTCGTTAGAATTCTATATTAGTTATACAAACATTCTTGTCGAAAATAGTGTTTATAAGATACACAACAATATTCTCAGGTCAACATTGATATTCTATTAATATAGTGATAGTGGTTTAAACTATATTATTAGTACCATTTAAATTGTATTGATACTATTTATCAAAAGTGACAGCTTAATACCATATGACTTGATGTATGAATATATTAAAATTGATTAAATAGCTTATAAAGCTCTAAATAAATACTATGTGCTATTTATAAGACTGAGTTTTTAATATATCGGCCGAATAAAAATTTACATCGGCTGCATTAATATTTATCAGGCAGTAATAATACCGGCCTTTTGTGTTATGAAAATAATGAAAGTGGGCTTTAAAATGATTTAAAACTCAATGTAAATGACAGAAATTTGACTCTTGAAAGGACTTAAAATAAAGATATAATTAATATAAAAACTAGTCATGTTCTAGTGTTATGGTTCAAAGGACAAAACATTGTTATAAAAATAGTCAACAATCTTTGAGTTTAAAAGTTTCTTAAGATTATGAATGCAATGGAACCTTAAATATTAATATCAGTGTCAATTAAATAAGATATATTGATCTTTACTGTCTGGAAATTAGTCAACGTGGGTCCTAAAGTTGACATTAACCATACCAGATCAAGATAGGTGCTTTAATGGATAAAACTAGGCTACTATTGAAAATGAGTACTGAATTAAGTAAGCAAGATAAACATTCATTATTTCACAAAATAAGATTATATTTTCTATATCTAACGCCAACATTTTGGAAAAGGGTATGCTTTAAATAAAGATAGTAAATTAAGGAATCACAAGTGAAACTATTAATTAACAAACATAATTAATGATTATCTATTGTTTAAAGCAATACACTATTGATTGGATTTGAGATTGTTTTTAAAACTGATATGTCAAACAATCTGATATTACACTATAAATTATTAAAAACTATTCCGGTACATTAATTAACAAACATAATTATCTATTGTTTAAAGCAATACAGTATTGATTGGACTTGAGATTGTTTTTAAAACTGATATGTCGAACAATCTAATATTACACTATGAATTATTAAAAAGTATTCCGGTACCGGGAATCGAACCCGAGCCTCCTGGGTGAAAGCCAGATATCCTAGCCACTAGACCATACCGGATTATAACGATAGGCCTTATCATTGTCGTCAGTATGTTACAAGCGACATTGGTGTATTAACTATTTTGCTACTTTTCCTGACAGTAATATGGATAGTAACGACATAACTGATAGCTCAGTAGCTTGACGCATTTATTAGTTTGATTAATCAAGTATACGAAGCAACACATTCAAGCATGATATAATTTTTTCTACTATATTTTGTTATGATAATAATGATAATAATGCTGGAGACACTTGCTATAGTAGACATTGCAACAGTTACATTAACATTCCTCTCTCAATATAATTAAGCTTCTACAACCTATTATCTAAATTCTGACCCTTCAATTATAAGGGTGCCATTTAAGTGCTTCCTTATGATAGATTTAATTAAATGAAATATAACTATGAAGACAATTTAGTTGTTAACTTTCATACATTTATTTCAACATGCGCTTATTTTTCGAATTGAGTCTTGAGGTCAAACCTACAAAATGAATTTAATAGTGTAGTGTAGAAAAGTCTCAGTGTTTATATAATTGTTTGATGACTGTTTAGTTCGTCGACTTGATTAGTTTGGAATTATAGAAGTAAATTTGTTGTATTACCAAATAATTACTCTACATACTGTACATATTTTATTAAAAAATTATACAAAATGTAAGAATGTATTGCCCTTTTGGATCATCTATACTATACAGGTAAACACTTTCATGACACCACTTTTTAAAATAAAAAGTAGATAAATTGTATGCGACTGAAGGTTACTCGTAGATAAATATATTTTTTAAACTATAGGCTACTCAGTCATTTGATCAGCCAGGAACTTTTCTTTTACCACTGTTGCCTTTAATAATTTTGTAGGGTTGGTTTGTGATCTCACTCGTTAAATCTTTCAACACTATAGTCCAACATCTTAATTCAGTCAGTATCATGTCTGTTTTCTGGTCTAAAGACACAGCAAACCTCACCATCAACGATTCATCTATATGAAAAGCAATAATTTCATCAATAATAACTTTTTGGTCATGTCGGAAATCGAATATGGTACTCTTAGTCTAGTAGGTGGACACGCTACCATCTGAGATGATGCGTCTGACCAAAGGGAACTAAAATTTTTGAAAACTCCATTGAACTACGGTTAATTTTAGTTATTATGTTTACAAAAGGGGTGCATTTTTTTTTAAATTAAAATATATTTTAGTCAGTTGGTATTTTGTATTAAATATATATTTAATATAAATATGGAATACTAGCAACTCTTAACAAAAAAACAAATGTTTGAATTTTTTTTACAACTAAAAAAATTAGTTTTATTATTATACCAATTTTGTTATTGATAGATAAACAGTTGATGTAATGATCATAATTGGTAATATTGATAAAGATAATGAAAACATTTCATTTAATAAAACTGAATTTGATACAAATGAATAACACTATTACACCCCTTAAGAATATGTCCACAAGAAATAATATGTATGAAAAACAAAATTGAAGTAATTGTTCCCACTATCAAACAGATTATAATTGTTTGGAAGATTACTATACCAATCGCTAAAGGACTATTTAAAAATATTGAAAAGGTTTTTAATATAATGGTTACCACCATTTACCCTAAAAGGTGGCCATACCACCTAACATGGTTCCACTATGTTTCAGATTACAATATAGGGACAAAGTGTATTCTGCCAAAGTAAGACTGCTTCCTTTCAGGGTAATTTGTATATAGTAAACACCTTATCTCAATTGGTAGCGTGTCTATCTACTGAGCAATAGGTCCCTGGTTTGATTCCTTGCATGGACCAGAAATGTATCATTGGTGAAATGTGAGTTTACCCTTACACAGTGACAAATTAACGGCCGGAGGCTGGAGGTTGTATCTTGTCTATATTTAAGTTAGTTTAAAAGTCGTATGTTGATAATATAACCAGTCGGTTCAGAAAGTCCACGTTAAATAGGCTACCTCAAATAAATAAAAATGAAAAAAAAAAATCATTTCTAACAGTTTCAAACTGATTTTTTTTTTTTAATTAAGTTGGTCGTGTCTTGAAATTTTTCCATCAGATTTGGGGATCACAAACTTTGAAAAGCACTGCTCTAGATTTGAACCAATGGTTTGGCGTAGAGTATTGTCAGGTTATGCAAAGATTGTTAAAAAAATAAATAGCGTCTGCCTCTATTTTACTTTTTCTTCTTCTTTTGCCCCGCGTCTTACGAGCTGTTTGGGCTATACGCTTATGTATCTTGTGAATGTGAGGAATGCCAGGCCTCCACCGTGGTTCGGATTCCACGTTAAACTGTAGGTCCTCCATTTCATCTCAACTCACAATCACCCTACCATTTCACATTAGCGTAAGTGCGTATAACCCGAACGGGTAGTAAGACGCGGTGCTAATAATAATATACGCTTATGTACTTATTACGCTAGTTATTTTAGGGACTAAGAAGGTTATATTTTACTTATAGGAAGTTTACTCACATTTTTGTGGAGGGAGAGTGGAAAATTATTTTGGAAAAACCACCCTCAGTACACCCAACCAAGATTCGAACCTCTATCTCCCCGTCATCGGCATCCATTTTAACTCTCCAATTCTTTACATAAGCCTATTTAGAGGAGCTCGTCTTCATTGATGCCTTGTCAATAATTAATTATACCGAGTGATTAGACCTATTCATAGGTACAGTTAAACAAGCTCTGCTTACCCTGGCAACACATCTCACCACGCTACTGCTATTAACCGTGTGTAGTTTCCTTCCAAGGAGGCGAGGACTACTGGAGGTTCAGGCAGAGTCCATTTTGTTAACAGACAATCCGCAGGTGCTACGTCACATCCTGCCATATTCCTAGGAACTTTATCTAAAACAGGGCTTATGGCCTAATATGTTATAAGGCATGAGTTCGCGATATAATGAACCAGTTTGTACATTTTATACTTTTTTCTCATCTTATGGAATATTTGACTGGGAGGAACAATACATCCAGGCACGGTCGCCTGTATATAGACTACGTGCCTCTCTGGTGGCATAGAGCGTTACCCAGGGTACATCATAGGAGGTGTTATACACTTCGCGTCGTAACCACAGTAATAATAATATTTAGCACCGCGTCTTACTACCCGTTCGGGTTACACGCTTTAAGTACTAATTACTCTAATGGATTAGGAATTTGGAAGGTCAAAATAGGGGAAGTGAACCCGCATTTGCGTGGAGGGAGAGTGGAAAACCTTTTAGTAAAAACCACCCCCAGTTCACCCGACCGAGATACGAATCTCGATCTCCCCGTCCTCGGCAGTCGAGCTCAACACGACTAGCGCGTTAGCCAACTACGTCACCAAGGCGGTACCCACAGTAAGAAGATGTGATGATAGTCATTATGAAGTTTTGGAGCTGGTTTGAGTCTTGAACTAACTTAATCCTAACTAAACAAACCTTGGTGACCGTCGGGATAGTTCCTTTTAAGAGCAAAATACCAAAAGTACCACCCGAGAATCGGGTCCGGGACCCCTAGGCTTGTAGTCAGGTTCACTAACCCCTATACCATGGGGCCGGTTACATTTTATACTATCACTTTATAGGGAGAAATATCATTTTAAATATATTAAGAAACCAAATGAACCTCACAATGGGAAGTTTTAATTACGTTTTAATATGTTGGTAGAAAGCTATAGCGGAGCTTGGGAGATCGAAATGATCCTTTGGTTACTGAAATATCCGCATCAAATATAATTTTGTGAATGGAAAAATAACACCTGGAGAAGGGATCGAACCTAGGACCCTTGCCTTAGCACGCCAATGCTCTACCACTGAAATATTCAGTTTTTCTACAGGCTCATTACAGACTTGGCCTTAAATTATGCAATAAACTAGTCATACAAACAGGGGACGACGAAATGAAAGCCATCTTACCGCAACATATTCGAGTATTATATGCCACGTGACTTGCACAGCGCATTTCACCGCTTGCCACATTATATAAAAGAATCTATTATCTCAAAGTATTCTAAAATTTACCCAAAATATAGTGCAATTTTCATAGAAAGAGCCTTTAAATATATTTTTTTGCAGTAAACATTGATAACATTTTACTATATTGTTTATTATTAGTGCTGTTTTATAGGTAAGGATGTTAACTATCAAAAGTGACAGCTTTAGATTACATGACTTGACGTATTAATAAGTGAAAATAGATCTAGTAACTTTTATAGCTATCAGATAAGTCTCCTCCTTATATATATACCTACGTTTTGTACCGAGTTCTGTAATAATATTTATAAATGTTTGTTAAAATTGATAAGTCTTGTGTTTAGTCTGTTTCGTTGCTTATCAATTTGTACCTCCAAATTTCACTAAAACAAGAGACACTCTACCTTCATGGCAGTTTCTTAAATATAAAATAACAAACATGAAGTTGAATACGATCTTAAGTCACGGTTTGACTTCATTTACATGTATTTCAACTAGTTTGAACCCACTTAAGTGGCCGCATTGTCTAAGACGCTACTCTCGCAATATAGTAGACAACCGATGACGGGTAGATCATGGTTCGATTCCGGTAGGGCGTTCTAAGGATGTGTTTTCCTAAGCTGTTTCCCACTCTCTCCACGAAAGTGCTGGGTACACTTCCTCTAAATTCATCCTTGTTAAGTAACGCGGAACTACGCCACACGGTGGGTGCCATCTCAGACGTTACCTATTGAAATATTGTCTGACCTCCAGTCGCCATGATAAATAATAATAATTATTATTATTAGCACCGCGTCTTACTACCCGTTCGGGTTATACGCACTTACGCTAATGTGTAATGGTAGGGTGATTGTGAGAGTGAAATGGAGGACCTACAGTTTAACGTGGAATCCGAACCACGGTGGAGGCCTGGCATTCCCCACATTCACAAGATGTCTTGTTAGAGGTGAAGGAAGGGTTTGGTAATCAGATAAATCTGTGCCGGGACCGAGGATTGAACCCCGGCCGCCAGTACAGAAGTCCGACACCTCACCCCTAGACCACCAGGTCACCATGGTGAATAATAATTGAATATAACTGTAACTTTGCCATACTTGAACTCTAGGTGTACTTTATCATGAAAATACCATGTTTGTAATTATTATGTTGGCTTTACTAAAATAAAATTACACACGATCTCACAGTATTCGAACAGTCGGAATGAAAAGTTTTCAACATGTGGCAGCTTTTAAGTTTGAACTCTGGATGTTGACGAACCATGGACCTTAACTAAAGCGGGGTTGCAGACCAAGTAAAACCTGAAAAGCACTTTTCCTTGTTTATAGTCAGACAGGTTTCTAGAATCTTCCAGTTTCATTGGACGTCACCATATTTCGTCAGCTTTTAGAAATGAGAGAGAGAAAAAACAACCGTGCTAGAACAGTTAAATGGGAGTGCCTTGTTGTGGACGTTTTACTAGGAAGAGGGGTTTGAGCCTGTTGACAAAATCTAATACTTCACAATGGCATCACATAAATTTGTCAACAATAAAAATAATTAAAGGACCACCCAAGCTTGATAAATCAGTAGAGGAGAGTTCAACACATGGATTCAATAAGTTCAATATTATAAAATGGTCCATTAACTTTAAGTATATTAAGGGTGGGAATTTTTGATTTGAAATATGGAAGGGGGAAATATAGGCCTACATAGTTACAACCTTCCTTAGCCCTAACCCATTAGCGTAATTAGTACATAAGTGTATAGCTAGAATGGGTTGCAAGACGTAATGCTAAAAAAAACATGGTTTAATTTTAGCCTAAATGGGTAGTAATACACGGCAATAAAAAATTATGAATTTAAAAATGACATGAGAATCGAACCCGGAACACTTGACTTAGCGCTATCTAGGATCTATGCATTCTCAGGATAGTTCTTCACTCACAGTTTAAGGCAGAGTCTACAATGGACGTGTAGAATTGGTCCTGGATAGCTCAGTGGTAGGACATTGATTCGCTAAGCGCGGAGTACCGAACTCGATTCCAGTGCAAAAGTGTTATTTTTCAACCAGATGAAATATAATAGCCAACTCTCCTCGGTCCCGGCACAGATTTATCTGATTACCTAACCCTTCCTTCACCTGTGACAAGACATCTTGTGAATGTGGGGAATGCTAGGTCTCCACCGTGGTTCGGATACCACGTTAAACTGTAGGTCCTCCGTTTCATCTCACAATCACCCTACCATTACACATTAGCGTAAGTGCGTATAACCCGAACGGGTAGCAAGACGCGGTGCTAATAATAATAATAATAATAATAATAATAATAATAATAATAGCCAACTCCAGATTTCCTGTAAACCGTATCTCTCTTGACTTGTGTTTCGGCAGTTAACTTTGTACTCCAAAAGTCCTTGACATTTTAAAGAGAAGAAACCTTCATTGCGCGACCAGCAACTGCGCGTCTTTCCTCCTCAGAGAGAACAAATGAAAAGCTGTGAGCGACAGCAGGGAAATCTAGCAACGCCGCAAGGCAACATACCACCCAATAACTCCGTTATAAATGTCTAATAAAACGTGTTAGCAATGACTTTATCTATTTGACCCTATTCATTATGTAAATGATGGCCATTTTGTTTGACCCTTCTATTAGAACCAGCATGATTTCCCGTCTAGTCGGCCGGCGAGGCTCGGAGATGAATGTGGGGAATGTCGGGTGCTTTCTCTTCATTACTACTAGGGCTGTGATGTTTCAACTAAAAACTTTAAATATGCATTCACATATGAGCTTATGATACAAAGTATGCTTTGAAAGGTTAAAATAAGGTCTAAAATATAATTATCATAATTTTTTCTAATATACCCTGAATGTGTTAAAGTTGCCTGAAAACCTTGACAAAAAAAAACTCCATGGCGTCAGCCCGTGAGCGAAATATATCAACCAAGAGGTCACCCCATATTAGCGAAGATAGTGCCAACTTTTGCGGAGAGAAGGTGTCATGTGGTCAGCACAATAAAACCTCCAGCCACGAATCTCAGTTTTCTAGATTGTAGCATCTACTATTTTTTTTTATTCAAGTAGCTTCTCATTCTGTCCTCACGGGGTCGAGTTTGACCCCGTTCTAGACCCAACGATTCGCAGGAAAATTCTGAAAGCATCGGGAACCGAACCCGGGTTCTCTTGATCTGAGGCCAGGCACTTTGAACACTCGACTACAGAGGCGGTCATCCTAGATGAATAGTTTTAAAATTCTTTACATATTTACACATAATGTATATAGGGTATTATATATATATATATATATATATAATATACCTACACATATGTCATAAAAATATTATTTATTATTATTGATATTATTATTATGTGTTAAAATATGCACTATTTGCCCTATAATAATAATATTGCGCATCTGGGCTACATAATTATTAGCCCAGTAGCAGAATGATTATCCAGTACTAATGTACCGTTGCCCAGGAGACGCCCGAATGTACTAATCGTAGGCAGATCCGGAGGCTCTTTCCATGTCACGATGATATGAGGTGATGTTGATAGTGAGTATGAGAGTGTGGAGCCAATGAAGATCTTGACCTAACTCAAGTCTCACTCACCCAACTCGTCTGATCGTTGGGATCATTCCTCCTGAGGTAAGAATACTCCAGGAACCAGCAGGGAATCGATCCCGAAACGCCTAGATTCGTAGCCAGGTGCACTGACCACGGGGTCGGTTACTATATGCCCCGAGTATGGCTGAAATATGCAACATCTAGGGATAATTTATCTCGGCCCAAACGTTTTTGCTGTTAAAACTATAGAAATCCTGGCCTCAGCTCGCTTTCACTGCTATACCACCTTAATTACAACAATGGTTCAGGAATTGTCTTTGTCGATAATTTACAACCCTCTTGCATCCGGAGCAGCGCGAGTACTCAGCCTTTCATCTGACTAGTACCGCCCGCCCGCTCCATCTGGGAGAAGGGAAATGTACTAAGGTAGCTCTTGAGTGCGGAAGTCACTCCTTCAGCAGCGAACTTCTATGGCAACTTTCTCCCCTTGGGGTCAAGTCCTTTACTGGGGGTCAAGATATTCCACTGGGGGTCGAGTTCCTCCACTGGGAGGTCAAAGTCATCTACTGGGGCCAAACTCCTCCACTGGGGAATCAAGTTTTTCCATTGAGAGGTCAAGTTCCTCTATTAGGCGTCGAGTTCCTCCACTTGGGGTCATGTTCCTTCAGTTGAGGTCGAGTTCCTCCACTTGGTGTGAAGTTACTTGACTGGGTGTCAAGTTCTTCAATTTGGGATCAAGTTCCTCCACTGGGGTCGAGTTCCTCTACTTGGGATCAAGTTACTCCACTGGGGTCAAGTTCCTCCACATGGTGTGAAGTTACTCCACTGGGGGTCAAGTTCTTCAATTTGGGATCAAGTTCCTCCACTGGGGTCGAGTTCCTCCACTTAGCGTCAAGTTCCTCCACTGGGGGAACAAGTTCCTCCACGACAACTCAAGGAAACATTATCAGTAGGCCGAGTGCAAAATCCTAGTAGAAACCTTTCTTTCAAACATTCCATAATTTATATATATATGGTTCCTACCCAACCTAGCTTAACCTGACCTTTCATGCGTTAGTGAATTTTGTTCTTATTTAGTTTGTAACTTCCTGTTCAAAGCTTCTGTTCATCGTGTACATTTTTAGAAGAAATACCCGTGGAGGGTCACTGTAAATAGCTTCTCGTCTCATTCTCTCTCTCTGTATATATATACCATTTTTTAAACACAAGCGAGAACAACTCCAATTAGCTTCTAAAAGCATTTAATTTTTAATTTATATTTTTTGAAAGCTTACTTAAACAGCTTCTTAGAGCATCTACGAAAAAAAAATATCAGGCAAAAAACAATCTAAATAGCTTTTAAAGCAGATTTTGAAAATTCTAGTGAGCACTTCTTAAAATAGCTTTTAGAAGCATCAATATTTTCAAAAATTTGCCAAATGAAGACTACTTCATATAGGTTCTAGGAGTATCCAAATAAAATAAAAAATTGAGAGTGGGGCAGTTTCAAAAAATCTCCATACAAGGACTCCTACAAATAACTTCTAGGAACATTCAACTTTTCTAACATGAATTGAGGGTGAGGAGATAAAAAAATTTAAAAATATGTTTGTGTCAGTTATACCTCCCCCCCCCCCC
>CABFOW010006625.1:0-30458 GCA_902141385.1 Timema californicum
ATTCTATTTGAGTGTGGGTAGGGGTCGTCCTGTATCCAATGTAAAGCCTCACTTGAAGCGAACTCTATCTGACTATGAAACCTGTCCATTCTATTTGAGTGTAGGTAGGGGTCGTCCTGTATCCAATGTAAAGCCGCACTTGAAGCGAACTCTATTTGACTATGAAACCGGTCCATAGAGGCAGACTCATGTGTTGAGGGACAAAGGCGTAGAGAGCAAGATTTTTCTAGGTGGGGTCCACTTACAAATTCTAAGGGAGTACAGACCCCCCATACCCTACCTTTTCTTTCAAACTTTTCATAATTAGCAAGTAATATTTTGAGTAAGGAATGTTGTTGGATGATGGTTTGGGGAAAGTTAGTAAGCCTATGTACATAAACTACAAACTACGCTTCTGACAGTTGTTCCGATATTTAAGCTGCTCTTTTCTTGGGGTGAGTCCTCAAGTCAGATCTTACAGTAGATAGTAAAATTGATAGCCTCATTTGCTCGGATCCCACTTACTTGGGTCATTCCAAGAAACACCCTTTGTGTTTCAATACCATGTGAATGTAGGAGAGAAAAAATATGGATCACAGTCAGATTGTTCTTCACAATCCAGTGGTTACTGTCAAAATCCAAATGAAATGTGCTTGAAAGATAAAATACCAAACGCTATTAGCGATAGTAGTTCGTATAGTAGCATCTATCCTGGGGTGGTTGTGCTATTAGCGATAGTATCTCGTATAGTAGCATCTATCCTGGAGTAATTGTGCTATAAGCAACAGTTGCTTATATAGTAGCATCTATCCTAGAGTAGTTGTGCTACTCGCAGTAATAACTCGTATAGTAGCATCTATCCTGGAGTAGTTGTGCTACTAGCGGTAATAACTCGTATAGTAGCATATATCCTGGGGAAGTTGTGCTGTTAGCGATAGTAGCTCGTATAGTAGCATCTATCCTGGAGTATTTGTGCTGTTAGCGGTAATAAATCGTATAGAAGCATTAATCCTGGAGTAGTTGTGCTACTAGCAGTAATAACTCGTATAGTAGCATATATCCTGGAGTAGTTGTGCTATTAGCAATAGTAGCTCGTATAGTAGCATCTATCCTGGAGTAGTTGTGCTGTTAGCGATAGTATCTCGTATAGTAGCATCTATCCTGGAGTAGTGGTGCTATTAGCGATAGTATCTCGTATAGTATCATCTATCCTGGAGTAGTTGTGCTGTTAGCGATAGTAGCTCGTATAGTAGCATCTATCCTGGAGTAGTTGTGCTGTTAGCGATAGTATCTCGTATAGTAGCATATATTCTGGAGTAGTTGTGCTATAAGCGACAGTTGCTTATATATTAGCATATATCCTGGAGTAGTTGTGCTACTAGCAGTAATAACTCGTATAGTAGCATCTATCCTGGAGTAGTTGTGCTGTTAGCGATAGTAGCTCGTATAGTAGCATATATTCTGGAGTAGTTGTGCTATAAGCGACCGTTGCTTATATATTAGCATCTATCCTGGAGTAGTTGTGCTACTAGCAGTAATAACTCGTATAGTAGCATCTATCCTGGAGTAGTGCTGTTAGCGATAGTATCTCGTATAGTAGCATCTATCCTGGAGTAGTGGTGCTATTAGCGATAGTATCTCGTATAGTAGCATCTATCCTGGAGTAGTTGTGCTGTTAGCGATAGTAGCACGTATAGTAGCATCTATCCTGGAGTAGTTGTGCTGTTAGCGATAGTATCTCGTATAGTAGCATATATTCTGGAGTAGTTGTGACTATAAGCGACAGTTGCTTATATAGTAGCATCTATCCTGGAGTAGTGGTGCTATTAGTGGTAGTAGCTCGTATAGTAGCATCTATCCTGGAGTAGTGGTATTATTAGCGGTAATAACTCGTATAGTAGCATCTATTCTGGAGTAGTTGAACTACTAGCGGTAATAACTCGTATAATAGCATCTATTCTGGAGTAGTTGTGCTATGAGCGACAGTTGCTCATATAGTAGCATCTATCCTGGAGTAGTTGTGCTATAAGCGACAGTTGCTTATATAGTAGCATCTATCCTGGAGTAGAGTGTGATGTTAGCGGTAATAACTCGTATAGTAGCATCTATCCTGAAGTAGTTGTGCTGTTAGCGGCAATAACTCGTATAGTAGCATCTATCCTGGAGTAGTAGTTTTGTTAGTGGTAGTAACTCATATAGTAGCATCTATTCTGGAGTAGTTGTACTACTAGGGGTAATAACTCGTATAGTAGCATCTATCCTGAAGTAGTTGTGCTGTTAGTGGTAATAACTCGTATAGTAGCATCTATCCTGGAGTAGTTGTGATATTAGCAGTAGTATCTCGTATAGTAGCATCTATCCTGGAGTAGTTGTGCTGTTAGCGATAGTAGCTTGTATAGTAGCATCTATCCTGGAGTAGTTGTGCTATAAGCGACATTTGCTCATATAGTAGCATCTATCCTGGAGTAGTTGTGCTATAAGCGACAGTTGCTTATATAGTAGCATCTATCCTGGAGTAGAAACTCGTATAGTAGCATCTATCCTGGAGTTGTAGTTCTGTTAGTAGTAGTAGCTCATATAGTAGCATCTATCCTGGAGTAGTAGTTTTGTTAGTGGTAGTAGCTCATATATTAGCATCTATCCTGGAGAAGTTGTGCTTTGAGCGACAGTTACTCGTATAGTAGCAACTATCCTGGAGTAGTTGTGCTGTTAGTGGTAGTAGCTCATATAGCAGCATCTATCCTGGAGTTGTAGTTCTGTTAGTGGTAGTAGCTCATATAATAGCATCTATCCTGGAGTAGTTGTGCTGTTAGCGGTAATAACTCGTATAGTAGCATCTATCCTGGAGTTGTAGTTCTGTTAGTAGTAGTAGCTCATATAGTAGCATCTATCCTGGAGTAAGTTGTGCTGTTAGCGATAGTTGCTCATATAGTAGCATCTATCCTGGGGTTGTAGTTCTGTTAGTAGTAGTAGCTCGTATAGTAGCATCTATCCTGGAGTAGTTGTGTTATAAGCGACAGTTGCTCATATAGTAACATCTATCCTGGAGTTATAGTTCTGTTAGTAGTAGTAGCTCATATAGTAGCATCTATCCTGGCGTCCTTGTGCGGTTAGCGACAGTTGCTCATATAGTAACATCTATCCTGGAGTTGTAGTTCTGTTAGTAGTAGTAGCTCATATAGTAGCATCTATCCATGGAGAAAATGTGCTGTTAGCGACAGTTGTTCATATAGTAACATCTATCCTGGAGTTCTAGTTCTGTTAGTAGTAGTAGCTCATATAGTAGCATCTATCCTGGAGTAGTTGTGCTGTTAGCGACAGTTGCTCTTATAGTAGCATCTATCCTGGAGTAGTTGTGCTATGAGTGACAGTAGCTCGTATTGTAGCATCTATCCTGGAGTTGTAGTTCTGTTAGTAGTAGTAGCTCATATAGTAGCATCTATCCTGGAGTAGTATTTCTGTTAGTAGTGGTAACTGTTAGTAGTGGTAGCTCGTATAGTAGCATCTATCCTGGAGAGGTTGTGCTGTTAGCGACAGTTGCTTGTATAGTAGCATCAATCCTGAAGTAGATGTGCTATGAGCGAAAGTTGTTCATATAGTAACATCTATCCTGGATTTGTAGTTCTGTTAGTAGTAGTAGCTCGTATAGTATAATCTATCCTGGAGTAGTTGTGCTGTTTGCGACAGTTGCTCGTATAGTAGCATCTATCCTGAAGTTGTAATTCTGTAAGTAGTAGTAGCTCATATAGTAACATCTATCCTGGAGTAGTTGTGCTGTTAGTGGTAGTAGCTCATATAGTAGCATCTATCCTGGAGTAGTAGTTCTGTAAGTGGTAGTAGCTCATATAGTAGTATCTATCCTGGAGTGGTTGTGCTGTTATCGATAGTAGCTCGTATAGTAGCAATTATCTTGGAGTTGTTGTATTGTTAGCGATAGTAGCTCGTATAGTAGCATCTATGCTTGAGTAGTAGTTTTGTTAGTGGTAGTGGCTCATATAGTAGCATCTATCTTGGAGTAGTTGTGCTTCTAGCGATAGTTGCACTTATAGTAGCATCTATCCTGGAGTAGTTGTGCTATAAGCGACAGTTGCTCATATAGTAACATCTATCCTGGAGTTGTAGTTCTGTTAGTAGTAGTAGCTCATATAGTAGCATCTATCCATGGAGTAGTTGTGCTGTTAGCGACAGTTGCTCATATAGTAACATCTATCCTGGAGTTGTAGTTCTGTTAGTAGTAGTAGCTCGTATAGTGGCATCTATCCTGGAGTAGTTGTGCTATAAGCGACAGTTGCTCATATAGTAACATCTATCCTGGAGTTGTAGTTCTGTTATTAGTAGTAGCTCATATAGTAGCATCTATCCTGTAGTAGTTGTGCTGTTAGCGACAGTTGCTCGTATAGTAGCATCTATCCTGGAGTAGTTGTGCTATGAGCGACATTAGCTCGTAAAGTAGCATCCATCCTGGAGTTGTAGTTCTGTTAGTAGTAGTAGCTCATATAGTAGCATCTATCCTGGAGTAGTATTTCTGTTAGTAGTGGTAGCTCGTATAGTAGCATCTATCCTGGAGAGGTTGTGCTGTTAGCGACAGTTGCTTGTATAGTAGCATCTATCCTGGAGTAGATGTGCTATGAGCGACAGTTGTTCATATAATAACATCTATCCTGGAGTTGTAGTTCTGTTAGTAGTAGTAGCTCGTATAGTATAATCTATCCTGGAGTAGTTGTGCTGATAGCGACAGTTGCTCGTATAGTAGCATCTATCCTGGAGAAGTTGTTCTATGAGGGACAGTTGCTCGTATAGTAGCATCTATCCTGGAGTAGTGTTGCTATTAGCGGTAGTAGCTCATATATTAGCATCCATCCTGAAGTAGTTGTGCTGTTAGCGATAGTAGTACGTATATTAGCATCTATCTTGGAGTAGTTGTGCTGTTAGCGGTAATAACTCGTATAGTAGCATCTATCCTGGAGTAGTTGTACTACCAACGGTAATAACTCGTATAGTAGCATCTATCCTGAAGTAGTTGTGCTGTTAGCGGTAATATCTCGTATAGTAGCATCTATCCTGGAGTAGTTGTGCTGTTAGCGATAGTAGCTCGTATAGTAGCATCTATCCTGGAGTAGTTGTGCTATTAGCGGTAGTAGCTCGTATAGAAGCATCTATCCTGGAGTAGTTGTGCTGTTAGCGATAGTAGCTCGTATAGTAGCATCTAGCCTGGATTAGTTGTGCTGTTAGCGGTAATAACTCGTATAGTAGCATCTATCCTGGAATAGTTGTGCTACTAGCAGTAATAACTCGTATAGTAGCATATATCATGGAATAACTCGTATAGTAGCATATATCCTGGAGTAGTTGTGCTGTTAGCGGTAGTAGCTCGTATAGTAGCATCTATCCTGGAGTATTTGAGCTACTAGCAGTAATAACTCGTATATTAGCATCTATCCTGAAGAAGTTGTACTACTAGTAGTAATAACTCGTATAGTAGCATCTATCCTGGAGTAGTTTTGCTGTTAGCGATAGTAGCTCGTATAGTAGCATCTATCCTGGAGTAGTTGTGCTATTAGCGGTAGTGGCTCGTATAGTAGCATCTATCCTGGAGTAGTTGTGCTATTAGCGATAATAACTCGTATAGTAGCATCTAACCTGGAGTAGTTGTGCTTTTAGCGGTAATAACTCGTATAGTAGCATCTATCCTGGAGTAGTTGTGCTGTTAGCGGTAGTAGCTCGTATAGTAGCATCTATCCTGAAGTAATTGTACTGTTAACGATTGTAGCTCGTATAGTAGCTACTATTCTGGAGTATATGTGCTATAAGCGACAGTTGGTCATATAGTAGCATCTATACTGGAGTAGTTGTACTACTAGCGGTAATAACTCGTATAGTAGCATCTATCCTGGAGTAGTTGTGTTGTTAGCGATAGTAGCTCGTATAGTAGCATCTATCCTGGAGTAGTTGTGCTATTAGCGGTAATAACTCGTATAGTAGCATCTAACCTGGAGTAGTTGTGCTTTTAGCGGTAATAACTCGTATAGTAGCATCTATCCTGGAGTAGTAGTTCTGTTAGTAGTAGTAGCTCATATAGTAGCATCTATCCTGGAGTAGTTGTGCTGTTAGTGGAAGTAGCTCATATAGTAGCATCTATCCAGGAGTAGTAGTTCTGTTAGTAGTAGTAGCTCATATAGTAGCATCTATCCTGGAGTAGTTGTGCTGTTAGCGATAGTAGCTCGTATAGTAGCATATATCCTGATGTAGTAGTTCTGTTAGTGGTAGTAGCTCATATAGTAGCATCTATCCTGGAGTAGGTGTGCTGTTAGTGGTAGTAGCTCATATAGTAGCATCTATCCTGGAGTAGTTGTGCTGTTAGCGATAGTAGCTCGTATAGTAGCATATATCCTGAAGTAGTAGTTCTATTAGTGGTAGTAGCTCATATAGTAGCATCTATCCTGGAGTAGTTGTGGTGTTAGTGGTAGTAGCTCATATAGTAGCATCTATGCTGGAGTAGTTGTGCTGTTAGCGACAGTTGCTCGTATAGTAGCATATATCCTGAAGTAGTAGTTCTGTTAGTGGTAGTAGTTCATATAGTACCATCTATCCTGGAGTAGTTGTGCTGTTAGCGACAGTTGCTCATATAGTAACATCTATCTTGGAGTTGTAGTTATGTTAGTAGTAGGAGCTCGTATAGTAGCATCTATCCTGGAGTAGTTGTGCTGTTAGCGCCAGTTGCTCGTATAGTAGCATCTATCCTGGAGTAGTTGTGCTATGAGCGATAGTTGCTCGTATAGTAGCATCTATCCTGGAGTAGTTGTGCTATTAGCGGTAGTAGCTCATATAGTAGCATCTATCCTGAAGTAGTTGTGCTGTTAGCGATAGTAGCTCGTATAGTAGCTTTTATCCTGGAGTAGTTGTGCTATTAGCGGTAATAACTCTTATAGTAGCATCTATCCTGAAGTAGTTGTACTACTAACGGTAATAACTCGTATAGTAGCATCTATCCTGGAGTAGTTGTGCTGTTAGCGGTAATAACTCGTATAGTAGCATCTATCCTGAGAGTAGTTGTGCTTTTAGCGGTAATAACTTGTATAGTAGCATCTATCCTGGAGTAGTTGTGCTGTTAGTGGTAGTAGCTCGTATAGTAGCATCTATCCTGGAGTAGTTGTGCTGTTAGCGGTAATAACTAGTTTTCAGTAGCATCTATCCTGGATTAGTTGTGCTATAGGCGACAGTTGCTCATATTGTAGCATCTATCCTGGAGTAGTTGTGCTGTTAGCGGTAGTAACTCGTATAGTAGCATCTATCCTGGAGTAATTGTGCTGTTAGCGGTAGTAACTCGTATCGTAGCATCTATCCTGGAGCAGTAGTTCTGTTAGTGGTAGTAGCTACTGTTTTTTCCATTACTTCTTCAGTCTAATGCGTGTGCATTTCCTTGTGCTACCCTACGAATCCATATACCTCTGGTAAAGTCCTTGAAAATATTAGTGTTGAATGAACCAATTAAAATTTAATCAATTAAAGGTTCAGTGCACCGTACCGTATTTACTTTCAATGTTTACCTTCACGAGAGCGTGAAATCAGCTCCACAGGAAAAGAGAGGATTGGACTTCCTTAGACGTTTAGAAACTTCTAAGTGTGTTCAACAGGAAACTGGTAAGAGATTCCCTCAGTAGATGATATCAAGAAGAAACTTTGAAATCAAACTATGTGCAAATCATTCTTTGCTTACCAGAATTCCAAACATATTGATGTATTTTTCCAAACGTTGAAATTAATAGGTGTTATCATTTTATTAATCTACAGTCGTAGAACTATTGGAAGATTTATAAATGAAAGGATCATGTACCCACTTTGGTGGCTGCATATTCTAAGGCGTCACTCGCACAATAGTCCGGCCGTCGATAAAGGGGATAGCAGATAGATCCCCAGTCAGGTGTACTGAGGATGATTTTTCCAAAATTGTTTTCCACTCTCTATATCCACGCGAATTCGGGTACACTTCCATTAAATGCATCCTTATCTCACTAGCGTGATTAGTATAGCGTATAGCCCGAATAGATAATGAGATGTAGCGCTAAAATAAGAACTATGCCTAGGGTTTGAAATTGGCTTTTACTTTCCCACATACATTAATATTGCAAGATTATTTTGAAAAAAAAAATACATCTTTATAAGTGCAAGAAAGTGTATATTTTATTTGTTTCTGGCCTTAGAATATCATTTATTGCATACATATATAACTAGGCGTATTTTGTTCAATATAATATTAAGAACGAGGGAATCTATAAATTCTATACGTAATACCCGAGCGGGTAGTTAGACGTGGTGCTAGTAATAATAATAATAATATAAATTCTAATAAACTTCTTAACTTTATTTTTGCATCAAAATGTATTTAAAATATCAAACTGAAACATTTAAACCTCTTCACAAAATTCAAGCAAAACATGGCATGGTATGAAATTGTTTTAAGAGATGGCTAGTTTCAGAGCTTCCCAACATAGTTCTGGGTCGTTCACAATCTTTAATCCTGATTATGTCTACTAAAGTTAGAACAGACTAATAATATTATTATTTTAATGATTAATAAAGGTATAACTTATATCATAATAATTATGATGAATGGTGCTATTATAGTTGAAAGTGTTAAATTAGCTTCGAGTAACATATTTAGCATATTATAATTAATTATATTTTATCATATATATAACTAGTTAATCTTAATTAAAAGAAAGAAATGAGTTGAGTTTTTCCTTTATCTTCAGATCTAAATATTGTAGTATTCTATTACTGTGTATGAGTTGGTGGCTAATATTTATCCGAGTGTCTCCCAAGGGGAGATGAACTGTTGAATATTTTATATAATAAACCTTCACAAGTGTTTCATTAGTCATTACTTTACTTTCAACAGTGAAATAAAATTGTTTTAGCACTAAAAAAAATATATCTGAAAAAGAAAACCTTACTTTAATCCCGTATCAAGGCAGCCGCTTTACTCTCTTATTTGTTCGAACTTGTCATAAAGTAATTAACCTGAAAACCCCAAGAGCTTCCGCGCGTCTCTTAGGAGAGAGAACCGTGACAAACCCCGGGGCGAACGACGGTTTAACTTGACAAGTAATGAGGAAGGTTTAACCTCCACGTGCCTCGTCTCTTTTTCCCCCATACGTGGGAACCAACACTCCGCTGATTAATTCTTCATGCCTCATTCTGCCAGAACTAGCTGGAAACTCACATTTCCAGAGAGGGAGGTCTATCAAGGGCAATTTCCAAACAGCTTTTCAACGATTCTTCCTGAAGCAACGTTTTAACGTCTGTACGCGTGTTCTTGTTCAGACAATGTTAGCAACTCGGCTATAATCATATATCTTAGTGTACTACCAGACGGTTGGAATTAAAATAATGGCTTTCTCCATTTTGTCCTACAACTAGTGGTGGATTTATATTTTTGCCGCCTAGAGACTATAGATATATTGACTACCCCCTCCCCTCCAAACCCAGAAATCCCATCAGACATCACCACCCCACCCCTCAGCCCTCTTCCCATGTAAGCTATAGACTAAACACTGTACACTATATGAATAATAATGGTAAGGGACTTATGGTAAAATATATAGCCATGCATGTAACTTATCCATACTCTTGACTCAGACTGAAGTGATAACTAAAAATGCTCTAACCTAGTATTCCATTGTTCAGCTATTCCTTAGCGGCTGGATTTATTTCAAAATTTAAAAAAAGAGTTTAAATAGATATCTAGCAGAATAACAGATATATGGTAATTCAAACTTTTTCAATATCAATTGTTTGATCTTTCTACTAAATGGACCACACCTCTTATTTTGACACCCTAGGTTATAGCCTTCTGAGCCCTCGTGTAAGTCCAGCCCTTCCTACAACCCATAAGGGATACATGCATTTTATTTCCGCCATTTATAAAAGGGATAATAAAGGTAATGTTCTGAGAAATATTTTCTGGGTTTGACTAAATGAAATAAGAAAGTGTTTCAAACCACCATATGAGGGTTTGAAATCAGGAATAGTTGCCAGGGCACACCAGACTTGGTGAACTATAGATTTAAGTTCGAGAAGTCACAAATGTGGGTGAACTATATAACATTCAATTACTAAAACTATTTATGAAACTTCGTTAAGTCAGATGTGGCTGATTACAGGCTATGAGATGTATTGCTGCTGTCTGACAATTCAGTGTTTGAGTCCCGACTATAGGAACTGAGTGTGTTAATTTACATGTGATTTTACCAGATTATCTCCATGCCATATTGGGAATATTTCTCCTAAGTTATCTTCATCCTTAATCTGTGACATTATTATTTGTGGTACAACCACTTACAAATGAAAAGGTTACAGTTCTACTTATTTATAGAAACGCACCCATATAAAGTATGTTAAACAAATTTGAAATGTTTTGAAAATAAGAAAATACGGCAATAAAAAGTATCTGTTTTACAATACGAATATGTTTTACAATACGAGTTATGTTTGACAATACGAGCTATGTTTGACAATACGAGCTATGTTTGACAATACGAGATATGTTCTACAAATGTGAAGTAACATTTTCCCTCTCCACCCAGCTTCTCTTAACATTATTTCACTCTGTGTGCGTCATGTAGACTATACTATTAATTGTAGATCACGTGATACTATGGAAATACCTTCTAACAGTAAATTCTCTCAAAATTCTCTCTACTCCACATCCCTCTACACAGCCCTTAAACCAAACAACAACAATAACTTCTAAACTCACAATCCCTCGTCGGGTGAATGATGATACATAAAAACTTCCTCCTCAACCTTATATCCTCCTGATAAATGTATAAACACTGCCTCACCCCCAAATACGGGCATCATAGTTGAGAGGCTCCTCTCTCTTTTAGACCTCATTAATTGGAAGAGGCACAAATTTATTGCCACGGAAGACGATGATGGTGAAGTGTACTTGTCTTCTATGCCTCAATTGACCGACATAATTATAAGAGTATCATATGAGCATTGTATAAATCTTCAACGATCAAACCGATCTTGTGGTCGTTCCCCGAATGACCTACTAGGGGTCAATGTGTACAAGAGACGTAATCGATAGACCAATTTATTAGGACCGTCCCAAAAGACGTAATCGATACATCTTTCTTCCTCAATATGGAAGATAATTTCTCTTTTTTTCTCCTTCTCCTCCTCTTAACGAAATATAGATTTGATGATACTTTAGTCCACTAAATTTCAACGTGCGTAGGTTTAGTTCAAGAAAAACTGTCCCTTCTTTTTCTCTAGCTTGGATCTCAATATCTTCCACTGTGTAATACGAAGAATATTTTCTGATGAGACATTCAAAAGCCCGTTGTTGTAAAAACTAAGACGCCCCTGTATATTTAAGAAGTACTGTCTCATCACTTTCATTGAATAAGATACGAGTGTTTCTAATTATGCCCACGTTTCAATTCTTACAAAGTTGCTACTTATATCGGAAAGGAACTCTATTTTCTTGTTCGTAGATGTAATATGTACATGACATTTTGTAATGTAAACCAAATTAAAAGTCCCTGTAAAAGTTAAACGATTCTTGTGAAAATTACGTAATTTAAAGCACAAATTTTCATGATTTAGTGCATAAGGACTCAAAAAAGAGTAAGAATGAAAAAATAACACACATACATATTTTGGGTAATGTGGTGGTCACTGTTTATTGTCATCTTGGGATAATTAGCCCGTGGGGGTTGATCAAGCAAAGACAATGGTAGTTTACACAGTGTATCCTTCCTTTCATTAATCGTGGGCCAATCTGCAGGATACATCAATGAGAGCCATAAGTAGAACCACAAGATTACTGTTGTAGCAAACTATTAACATTTGTTTTTATCCTTAGAACAAGTTTACAATATAATATCATTATAACTGCTGTGGGCGTATACATTATTGATATTCTTACATGCTCTAAACTAGTAACTCTTGTTTGAAAAGAGCTATCAGGGAGAGAGATTGTGAAAGAGAGTGAGAAATTGTAAGAGATATTGTGTGTGATAGAGAGAGAGATTGTGAGAAAGATTGTGTGAAAGAGATATTGTCAAAAATAGATATATTGTAAGAGTGATAGAGAGAGGTTGTAAATATAGATAGTGTATGTAAAAGAGAGGGAGATTATGATAAAGATTGAGAGAAAGAAAAATGAGAAGGAGAAATTGTTAGAGAGCTATAGTGTGCTAGAAAGAGGGTGTGTGAGAGAGAAAGTTTGATGATGATAGTAAGTGTATGGGTGAGTGTGTATGTGTATGTGAAGAAAGATGAGATACACAAAACCTCACTTTGAAATACTACCCACTCACAAACAAGTGGTAGCATGGAAACATATTTGAAATTATTCGTATTGTGATACTATTTGAAAAAGTTAACACAATAAAAGTTCCCCTAGTCCAGGAAATTAATTCCTTCAATCAAAGAATGTAGATAAAAGATGTGCTTGGACCAGATATTATAATGGCCATTTTGTGACCATAGGTAACCAATTAAAATAAAAAATAGAATATAGCAATGCAGTGGTTGAGGGGGAAGTTTGGAAAGATCGACAGAAACTTAAGGGGGTGTGCCAGATGACCCTTAGAGGCGGAAACGTCGAGTGATGATGATGATGATGATATGATCAATGCAAACCAAATGGTATATTTCTAAGCTACTATCATTTGTTGGCTTAGTATATATACATTTCTGACATAATTTTTATATTTGTTGCACTGTAAAGCTTAAGTAAGAGTTGAGATAATATTTTAACTAGAGAGAAGTATTTTATTTACAGGGATAAAACCATGCGCGAATCAGGCTTTCCATGGTGATGAAGGCAAAAAACGAAAAGCGTAAAATTCTCTGTGAAAATCATGCTTTTGTTGTAAATCAATATTTTTGTTGACATCCTTGACCCCTGGCATTTAAAATGTGAGCTTGTTTGATCACAATCTTTTCAGCCATTTCCTCTCTTACTATAAACCGGCTTTTCAAATTATACCTAGCATAAATCTTATGCAATGTCAAGATTACACTACTCCTGGTATTATAATCTTAATGCAACAATTCATATATTTAGAATGATGACAGATAATTCCAGTGAAGCTAATACAAAACAATTTGTTGTGTCACATAATATTTACTTACACGAATCTCACTTTATATAAAACAATATAAATTCAACCAATGCTTAGCTCTGTGTAAATAGATATATAGTGATTATTTCTTCCTTTATATACCACTTTCTGTACTCACCATATTATGAATGATATACACATGTTGATAGCTATTTGTTTTCCCAGCCTTGTATGTGTAATTTCTAATCAAACATTGAGCTCTATTTATTTCCAATCTAAACTTATTTGTTGTAAATTCCAAGTCAACAACTTCAACTCAAAGATAAATTGAAATAATCCACTACGTTAAACAGAAATTTTAATTGGATGTTATTATGAACTTCAGCTTTATTAATTAGCACTAATTTAACATGAGATTGAAACGTAAATTACTGTAAATAGGTGATGATATTTTTTTTTGCTATAAGACTGCAGAAAACTAAGGTATTCAGTAAAATTCAAAATAAGTACAAGTTAATGGACCTGATAATATTTTGCATGGTAGAAGAGGTCCATTTTTAATTGGCATAATTTTGACTAAATATTATTCGGAAATGAATCGCCAATGGATGATTGCTCAAGGTAGTACTTGGAAATGGATATCTGAAACGTTGGGATGAGCCATACGTCACGTCACGTGTTTATGGTGAGCTCTAATATCCACATGCTGTTACATAGGGATGTGTTACGTGACACAGATCTTATACAGGCTGTTTCACTATCCCTCAACCTCTGAGTTTCCCTTAGAACTTTCAAAATAATCAACGCAATTTAGTGAAATATGCTACGGACATATTTTGGTTTATGGTAAACCTGGTGACTGAATGACACGAGCGATGGCACTACTTTATATCCCATATGTGGCGTGAGGGGAAAACCGATTGCAAATTCGTGGTCCTCGGCAGTTGGTATGACACATCTGACTTGGCCTTATCAAGTGCAAGTTTAAAATTTATTTTTGGAAAAATAATATTAATGATCATATTTTCACCGTTTGTAAATACTTATACATAATTTCCAATTCTGATTAGTGTTCAATCTAGGAAGAACATTTTTGAGTTACAAAAGTTACTAAAACTAATGTAACACATTACTACGTGAAGGATTATAATATTTAACCATCACATGTCATTGGTATTATTATTATCTATGAAATAACACTAAAAATAATAATCAAGTTAAATGTTCCAATTATACTTACTTAAAAGCATATATTTGTATATTTTAAAAGTTCCTTCCTAACACAATATTTTTACCCAGGTAACGAACCCAGACCCACAGCCTAGCCACTCCTTATGCTATGTTATTGGGTTGAATGTTAAAATAAATTTAAATCTGTGCTGCTGCAACAATACAAAGCACAAACAAAAGGTGCAACCAGAACTACAATAAAATGTTTGTAAAAATACGGTGGGCTAGTTTGAAATTAATTTACCCAACATATTAAAATCATTATAGTTAAGTTAATTTTACCGCATAAACATTGAATTTCAATGCATTCAAACGGAGCACAATCGTTTTTATAAATTTAAACATATTTGTAGATTGTGGCAGGCTAGCTATTAACATATCACATTATCAAATAACGTCAAAACCTATACAGTCAATTTTATTCTTTTTGTAGCCTTATGTGTCACAATTTCTGAGTTTGTGCTATTGATTTCACCTAATTTTTACGATTCTATCTGGTGGACAAACTTTATTTCAAGCTGGTAGCCTACATTTTCCAAACAGATTTTCTTATTTCTGATTGCGTCAGTCAGTTTAATCTTGTTTGTGGCCTTATGTGCCCTAAAGTCAGCTTTTATGCTGTCAAGTTAACCGAAAGAAATGTAATATTGTGGGTCAGCAAAATATTCAAGTTGACCTACCAAATTTTCGAAATTAAAACCTGATAATGCCATTTGATTTCTCTCCGTTATGTGCTCATATGGGTATGATACCTAACTTTGGAACTATCAAGTTCTTCTCGTAGCAAAGATTGTATCGTTGTGCGGTAGATTGCACAAACACACACAAACACACACAAGAAGCGTTGGGGAATGGTGTATAGCGAGCCCATAGCATAACAGTATTCTTAGCACACATTGGCTGAGTGATCGGGAATGGTGTATAGCGAGCATATAGCATAACAGTATTCTTAGCACACATTGGCTGAGCGATTATATCGAAATTAAATTATTATTCAGCTAAAAAAATTGAAAATAGAAACTAGAAGAAAACATATAATTTCATAAGCATGCGTGGACATAGTTTTTAGGGAGAGGGAGAGGGCAGAGTAATAAACTAAAGTCGCGATTATCCGGCCCTCCGTATTATCGGGTCTCGCTCTTGGTGTTAATAAGTTTGTTTCTATATACATCCTCTATAAAGTGTTACTGAATTTATAATGTCATTAATTTGACGATCTTTTCCCCTTGTTTTTCTTGCTTTGTAGCTGATGGTCAATTTACAAAATAAAGTACTGTATAGTAACGATTTTAAGATTATTTTTTGATTAATTTCTACTTTATTCTACAATAAGTACTGTATTCCTATTTTACATTGCAATCAGAAAATGAGTAGTTTCTATTAGAACAAAGATAAATATTCTGTGAAAATTAAAAAAGGAGGCAAATCCATAAATAAAATCATTTATAATTGGATTCTGTATCATCCGGACTTTCCACTATCCGAACCGGAATGCCGACACTTTAGGCCGATAATCGCGACTCGAGTTTATTGCCAAAAAAAACACAAAAGGCAATGGTGGAGAAAGTATTTGCTAAGAATTATATCTACCCGCCTCGGTGGCGTGGATATCTAACGCACTAGTTTCATGTTGGACTAGACTGCCAAGGAAGGGGAGATCGAGGTTCTAATCTCGCTCGAGTGAACTGGGATGGTTTTCCCTTAAACGATTTTCCACTATCCCTCCATGAAAATGCGGGTTCACTTCCTTTATATTCAACCTTCCCAATTCATAGCCCATTATCGTAATTAGTACTTAAGCGTATAAACCAAATGGGTAGTAATTATTACTAAGACGTAATTTTTATTGAATAATGAAAAGTAAAATTGGTTATTTCAAGACCCTCTCCCCCTCTTCCTCAATTATTAAAAGCTAGTAGCGCCTATGGTCCCTTCTATAGATCCATAGCAGCCTGATACCACCCAGATCCTCCCTCTGTGCTCAAGCCATGGATAGCCTTAGTCTATATCTCCAAAATGTCGTGATCGGTTATTAGCAGTCTTCTTTTGAACAATAATGATCTGCTCGGATAGCACAGCGTTGTGAATAGGGTTTAAGTTGGCAAAGTTGGATATCTATTTGCGTCTCATGAGCATAATTCAGGTAAACATTCCCCTCCCCCCACACACCTACGTCCCACACACCTTCTCCAGGGTTGAACTTCAAAGTGGAAGAGACGATGCATTATTAACGTCGGCACCGCCGCATTGCACCTTTTTCCACCGTTTTATACCATTTACATGCAGGGGACTTATAGGTTGTCTACATACTGTAGTTTATATCCTGTCTCGTCTTGGACTTTCTATATTTCCGTAGTAAGAACTTTATTACTTGAACATACATAACATACTATTTTAAAATGAGTAGATATTTTATTGTTACTTACTTTCCCCGGTTAAACCTTAACTATAGTGGTTTTGATCAATACGATGGCATAATAACTTGTCAGGGATCTTAGGAATAATTAACTAGACTTTATTAATATATTAATAAATCCCTTGATCTAGATTATACCAACTTATTACAAGATGAACTGATTACACCCATGGCGAACCGAGTCACTGTTTTCCTGAGACAACTGTGTCCTTTAACCGATATTCAAGAACTGTGCAGAGCTTCCTCGCTCCATACATAATAAAGATATTAAGAAAACCATTCTAGAAGCTTACTACCCCCACTTAACAACCCTAAACTAAACAAATCCTTTCATTGTTTCCTGGCGTAATGACCTGGTCGTTTGAGGTGACCACCAATGCTCGTGGAAAGCTGGTTTTCACCGCCGACATAAGCATATTAATTCCTAACTTAAACTACATCACCGAGAGTCGTGCCGCTAATGGCGCCCCTTCCATTGACTGTAAGCCCCTACCCCACCCCCAGATTCCTCTCCAGAAGTCATCTTACATATTTACAATGTCAATAGCTATTAGAAAACATACGATGAACTAAACCTATCAATGTCAAGAGGTGCCAAATATAAAAGACAGTTTCAAAATATCCCGTGAACTATCTGTTAAAAATAAACGTATTTCCTCCAAATAACTTACACGCACAAGTACTGCTCAATACATAATAATAAAAAAACTTTTGAAAAAAGAAACTTGGATGGTATTCTAAAAACAATACTTTTTATCACCCTAAGTAGATTCGTGATTAATACAATAAACTAATACTGTTTATTGTATTATTATGTATAGCAGACGTACTTTTACTGATTACGATTATGGTTTTATGGATGGGGAAGGTTTTATTTAGAGAAATTTTACCAGTATTTGTGTGGAGGAATAGTGGAAAAATATTTTGGAAAATAATCCTTAGTACATCCAACTGAGATTTGAACCTTGATCTCCCCGCTAACCTCAGTCTGGATTAGTGTAAGAGTGACGCCTTAGACCATGTGGCCACCGAAGTGGGCCAAAATCTTGATAAAAATACATCAATAACACGCTATATTGGAGTTAACTCTATTAACACCTTATGAAGCTGTTAAAGGCAGCTTGATATACATTCCAAATAGTCTTCTTTTGAAACTCAGTTTTGCTAACTGGATGTCAATTTTTTTATAACAATTGATATCATCGTTCTAAATTAATAACAACCGATTTTATTGAAAACTAATTATTATAATTTCTTAAACCTAAGTATGTTTTGACGGTGGTTAGCATTAATGTTGCGCTTATAATTTGTAAATTTGTGTTACTAACAAGCTGTTTGAAAGTAAAAGAGAAAGATTTATCCTTTTAGATGATTTTGAAGAGATTTTTTTTCTCATCCACTCTTCAGAATAAAAAGTTTGTTAGAAATGAATTCAACAGCACGACAAACTTTCCGTCTCCGTGTCTTTGAAGGTTATGTAAACATATTTATTTGAATAAATGAAAATACTTTGCTAAAATAATAACTTTATAATACAAGATTGAGTAGCTTCTCCCAGAAGATATTAATAAGGTGTTGGGGAACACAAATTTACTCAACATAGATTAATTCAGAGCGCTTTCTACATGATACACCTTGACATAATTTATTTTAAACAAACACTTTCTTTTTCACAAGTTAGCATTGTTCAGTTTATCCTTTAACTAACAGAATTCTTTCTTTTGCAAATTCCTGTTTGTGCACTATCTCCCCTTTAGTTCACTGTTATTATTATTATTATTAGCACCGCGTCTTACTACCCGTTCGGGTTGTACGCACTTACGCTAATGTGTAATGGTAGGGTGATTGTGAGATGAAATGGAGGACCTACAGTTTAACGTGGAATCCGAACCACGGTGGANGGGTGATTGTGAGATGAAATGGAGGACCTACAGTTTAACGTGGAATCCGAACCACGGTGGAAACCTGGCATTCCCCACATTCACAAGATGTCTTGTCAGAGGTGAAGGAAGGGTTTGGTAATCAGATAAATTTGTGCCGGGACCAAGGATTGAACCCCGGCCGCCAGCACAGAAGTCTGACACCTTACCCCTAGACCACCAGGTCACCTAGTTCACTGTTGATGCCGTTTTTCGTATCCATCGGCTTTAGCCTCTATCAGGTTATAATAAACTAATCCTGTGGCACGCCTTACTACCCACCTTGTGTTTTTAAATAGTCACACTACTGGGCCAGGGATTAGAAATATTGAATATATAGTAGTCTATAGGCGTGATTAAATAATTTAAGAAAAATCCATATCAAAACAAGCAACCAAGATTTGAACCCTGACCTCTAACAATTGACAAACCAGAAATGGTAAAATAAACGCCCTTGTCTGCATGTCCACGGGTGTAAGTGGTTTAAGCAAAATGAAAGGATTTTAAAAAGTGATATATATTTTGTGTCTGTATTTTGCTCTTGAGCTATCAACTTAAGCTTTCTAAAGGCTTATATTGAATGTTAAAAAACAATGTATAGATGATTTATCTTAGCGAGGACGCAATTAAGGAAGTGGCTGACCGCCAATTAGCACAAGTCATGAGTTCAAATGGAAAAGTTTTAAGTGTTGTAGCTGTATTTATATGGATCTTGTGTCCTATAGTCGACATATCTTGTCCCTTAACAATAAGGACCGAAAAATATTATCACAAAATAAATATATAAAATTAGTCACCTTAGGATGTTCTTTGACTGGAACTAGCACACGTATCGTCACTTTTATTGGCTTCTCTTTGATGATGTCAGCGAACTTTCTGTCCTCGTTTGTTGTTTTGCTGCCAACTCCTGTCATGGGTCTGCCGCCATTTTGTATCCGCTCCAACTCTAAAAACAAGTAAATACTCTTCTATAATATTAATAAAATATTGATTATGTTATCATTTGAATATATGTTATATTGAATCCAGTTTGCTATTCATTTAACAATGTATAGGGGTATTTGGGTTATTTTATGGAATAAGAGTTCTAGGTTTAAATAATTTTAATTAAAGTAAAAATTGAAAACAATTTTTTTCCAAGGGTGATTTGAGAAAGTAAGTGAATATAAAAAATATTTTATCTTGCCAAATAAATTATGAAATCATGCTATAGTTATAAATTTTAGCCCTTTTTACAAATTTATTAATAAATAATAATTAAAATAAGCTATTTATTGGTATGAGTAAATAGAGAAATTGAGCTATATCGTAATTTTTTGGGATTGGAAATAGGAAATACCGTAGTGCCCATGATGGTGATTGAACCTTGTTATCCTGAATAAGTCAAGTCTAGAAACATTTTGGTAAAATGTCTATTAGTTAGTTAATTGATATTTCAATATACTAAAACCTTCAGCTGACATGAATAAATAAATTAAAACTATGGCGGTGAAAAATTATTCAAGAAAAAAAAATTAATTACATTTCTATGCTTTATACTGTGTATAATGAAAAAGGGTACTTATGACTATTTTCTCTCTGTTTGTTTAGCTAATTAATAAATCTCAACCAAAGCACCCCTGGAATAGACTTTTGATACTAATTTGTGCCAGAATTTATATTAAAGTTTGTCGAAAAGTCCAAAAATGAAATAAGCTAGATGTATGCATTAATTGGAATTATCATCCAAAGTAATCGTGAATGCTTTTGAGATATAAAATTTAGCCATTAGCCATGATTATTCTGGTATTTGAAGATACTTACTGACTTAAAAAACTATTTAGACTTAATAAATGCGTTTTAAATTTGTTTTCGTAACTTAATTTACCTAGTGCGATGAGTTTCGGTTTAACTTGATCATATTATGGAATGTTTAGTCTTTTCTCTGTCCAGATATTTTATACGCGATGGCTGTCTATTGCGTCCACCAATTTTAACAAAATATTAACCTGCTTCGGTGGCGGCATGGTCTAAAGCGTTACTCTATCAATAGAGTAGACTGTTGAAGACGGAGAGATCGGGGTTCGATCTCGATCAGCTGCACTCACTCTGACATAAACCATTCCAATCCCTAGCACATTAGTGTAACTAGTGCAAAGGCGTATACACAGATTGGGTAGCAAGTCGCGGTGCAAAAAAATGATCAGCAATATTTTTTGAACCTATGTCGAAAAACGTAGTTTTCTAATCTGGCTATTTATGTATGTATTAAAGTCACTCAAAATGTATTTTTTTGTTTTGTAGTTTATTTAAATTAATTTATCATCATAAGCAATTGATCGTGTACCTAAGGCATGTTTTTAAAATTTTCATTGATATTGAGAGACTGACGTCTTAAACTGCCTAAACAATGCTTAATCTCTATGAAAATAATTGGTTGAATTTAGTTTTAAAATTGTTTTCTATCTAACTTTATCACTAAGGAAAAAAATATATATCCAATAATTTATAAGGATAAATCTTCGGAACTATTTTAACAGGAAATTGAAAAATAGAATTTTTAAATGAGAAATTTAGTGCGTATAACCCGGGTAGTTAGACGCGATGCTAATAATAATAATAATAATAATAATAATAATAATAATGAGAAATTCTGGTAAACTAGCTACGATAATAATATGGCATAAGTATTAACACTATTTACTTAGCATTTTTTGAATGGAGGGAGCGAGGTCTACTTTTCACAAAACTACAATAATAGTTATTATATAAGCCTACATGCGTATCTAGTTTAGTTAAAATCTAAATATTAGGCTTCCGAGCCACTCGGTTCTTAGCTACGGGGTAAAGTGTAATATGTTTCATTAATTTAAATTATGTGCTGCTATTGAATTAACTGTTGTGTCCAATTGTTCACCGTCAATACACATAGTGTTTGTTGAATTTACAGTTTAGGGCATACAGATATGGGTCATTATAATTCACTTAGATAGATCCTTTCGTTACCACATAGATAGGAACAAATATGCAATTTAAATAAAAAGGTGTATTATTTGTGCCATTCGTATTATAGTTACTTTGTCATTATATTTTGTAAAATTGTTTTTGGGACCTCTCCGCTTCTGAATATCCTGAGCAAGATCTGTTATTTATTTACAGTGGCTCTTGCCAACATCTTCCCCTATCCGCTTCATGTACCTCATCCTTGCACCTCCTCTTACATTCTTTCCATCCAGATAACTATCCTACTACAGAATATAACATAACCAAACTCTCATGTATGGGTGTGAGAGTCGATCATAGAGTTAAAACAAGGTTTTCATTCAATTTCTAAACATTCTATCTTCCTTTGACTTTCTTAGAACATTTACTTTGGTTACTCTCTATCTATGATATTATGTTCAACATTTTTCCTTAGAACAACATTAAGTTTCGTGGAAGGAAGTAACGAGAGCCAAGACTATTTATTGATGAGAAGTTGGAGAAATTCAACAGAAAAATTATGTTTTATAATTTTGACAGCACATTGAATTACTTATATTTATAAACATTTAAGATAACATTGCAAGTGTTTTATTGATAAGAATTATTAGTTTTACCACAAAAATTAATTATATATTCACGTTAATTATTTAGTTTTAAATAATTAAGTATTAATGTAGGCTTACAGGGAAGATAAAATGGGACAAGTAGTTTTTTTTACTTGAACACATATTTTATAGTTAAAGACGTAATACTAAACTAGATATTTGTCGAGCATGAATAGTGTATATGACATTCCTTTTTGCCTGCCCTCAGAATTATTATTTTTTATTTAAATAGCAAAAATAGGCCTAAATCATCTTAGCAAATTATTGACGCATTCCCTTTTGCCTGCTTATTAGGCCTACATTTGAGTTAGGGTTGGGGGTCGGTAGCCTGCACCCTCTTTTCAAAAGGGAACGTTAGGCTAAAAAAAAAAGGTTAAGAGCCCCTGCATAAGAGCATTAAGAGATGCAAATTTTCTATTAAAAAATCAGATTAATATATACCAGGGGATGTATTCGTGTTCATGAATGACTTTGTTATAATATTCCATTATATTACGTATAAAAAATAATTTAATAAGGCAACTCGGCATAAAGATATAACCCCAAGGATCCCAATAAAAAATTTAATCTTAAATTTATAATTTAATTTAATTTAATTTAATAAAACCATGTAGATTTAATCTTTTATTATAAAATCTATACTATAAACTCATGGTTTTCAATAAGTTAGAGAAAGTAAAATAAACCAAATATAAATTAAATGCTTCTGTGAAGTATTTTGCGTACTAAGGAAAAGAATCAAGAATAGCGCCAACTATTTGTTCCCCAGTGTGCGCACATGCCCTCGCGTCACCCCAGCAGCATTTCAATCTCAAAATTATTACTCAAAACCTTTATTACAGTAGTTCTACAATCTACATTTAATAATTAATAACGCAATCACACTCGATCACTTCCTTTGTTCTCACATTCCCAACATTAAATACTTCGTGTTTTATTTTCATCGCTTCAAGCTCAGATGATATCTCCTATCGTATAACTCTATTTTACACGCACAGTTAAGAGTAAATGTAAAATCTGATACACATGTATTGTTAACAGACACATAGTTCAATAGTTCATATAAATCAACAATGCCTATCACTACTGACAAGCACATTTGAAATTTTATCAGTAAAAAAAGAGAAATGGGGAATTTTATGAATCTTTATCTGAGACATTTGTGCTAATTTCAGTAATTCTTGTAATTTCCGAATTTTAATAAAAGTCTCTTTAAATTTATTTATTTGAGGTATTTAACGTGCACTTTCCAAATCAACTGATTATATCAGCACACGAAAATTTCTATGAGCCAGAACGAAATGGGCCTACCAATTTTGCTCGGAAAGGTACTCTCACATAATTTTTAGGGTTCTCTTACATTTCACGATGGACATAAGAAAACGAATCTACTTTCCCTACAAAGTTAGTTGTGATTCGGATTTTTTTTATCGCTATAGATAAATTCGTCAATCTCGGTTGGGTTCGAACCCACGAACATCGGGTCCTGAGGCGAGAACTTTACCTCGAGACCACGGAGTTTGGCAATATATTTAGAAAGTGAAAGAACAGTGTAAGAGTGATCGCCATGTTATTGAAGAAGCGGAAACATGCCTCGACTATAGAAGAGCACAACTGGTGTACAGATCACAGCTGGCCACTTGTTGCGTTCAGGGACGAGGGTTTGTGGTTGGAGGGAGGACGGAGGATGAGGAGGAGGAGGGAGGGATAGATGAGGAGAACAAAAAACACTTACCCCTATGGTAATAATTCAAACAGCCTTTTTACAGTTTCAATAACAAATATGTTAACTGACTGGACAGTCTGGAGTACTAGAGCTCCCAGAACACACAGTCAGGATTCTATTAGTGTGAGGCTGAAGATGTAAAATGTGGAGCTTAAAATGAAAGGAAAGCTTCGACCACCACACAGTCCCGATTGGCTGTACTTGTTTGTTTTTAACATTGGTTTTATATCCTCTTTCCAGGCAAAAACGGAAGAATTGCTTTATTACCCCCCTTATAATATGTCCTTAAGGCGATTTGCCCTTTTAATTTCGCGCGGAAAAGCAGAGCCGTGAGAACAAACGGTTGGTTATCTTCTAGATTTGTTATTGTTTTACAATTTTATTTTCGAAAACAGTTTGTTCAAGAATAGAAGCATGTTGGTTAAGTTATACCGTTTATATATCTACTCTATAATTTTAACAGTGATCAAATAAAGATAAAATTTCCATTTTTCAATAGAAATATTCCAGCTTCATAACAAAAAATAAGAGAATAAAACAATTAATTAAATCTATAAATTATCTTAGAAGGGGTGTTAAAAATATTAACATAAAACACTCGTTCTCGAGAAAACTGATATTACCAAACGTATAATTTCCCCGCAAGACCTGTCCAGTTGCAGTGGCTGTTTTCTGTGATCCTTATGTTCTTTTTGGTGCGGAAGGATACTTTGGTCGGTTGTGAAGCCACACCACGCCTTTAAACCTCCCGCCCACCATCCCTCAGAAGAGGTTTTAGACTTGCACCCAACAGGGCCAAGGGTCTCAAGTTAATTTGTAATTTGCAGAAATTTTGAACGGCCATAAATTAATATAAAATCATGGTACATTTTAAAAGAATCATTGACCAAAACTTTAGCTTAATTTATAAAACCATTTAGATATCATATTCTGAAAATTGAAAAATGACACCTGGACACGGGTATCGAACACGGGACCTTCAACTTAGTACACCAATGCTCTTACCACTGAGCTAATCCGAAGGTCCCGGGTTCAATTCACGTGTCATTTTTCATTTTTCAATTTTCAGAATATGATATCTAAATGGTGTTATCCTCACTAGAAAGCACAAATGATAGCCTCGGCTATTTGATTCATTAAAGTTATATAAGTATGTAATCCTAAATATTAGCTTTGTCAGAAGAGCATCTGATTTATGTTGAGGTTTCCATGTTTGATTCCTAACAAGGTTTGGGAATTCATTTGTTTCTCGTTATTTTCTTCAAACGGTGAATTAACTAACTGGAACCACACATTGGTGTGCACGCGGGCTAAGGAATACGCATTGACTTGCCTGGTTTACCGATGGTGGGTCTTAGGGATTGAATTCATACCACATGCACTAATGATGTTGTTTTCAAAAAGGTTTCCCACATTTTATTCAAGAAAATGGGAGTAGTTTTCCTCTAATTTCTATATTCTTCATAATTACCGTATTAGTGTAAATACGTGGATGGATTTAAATGGTTGATAAGAAATTAATTTACATGTTTGAAATATAAATATGTCTCGATGTTATTTGACCAGTCAGCCATCAAGAAGAAAAATATTGAATGCCAACCAATGAATGAATGAATGCATTAGCGTTTTGTACTAATATTATCTTTTATTATTTAGCACTGCGTCTTACTACCCGTTAGGGCTATACGCTTTGGTACTAACTACACTAATAGATTAGGAACCGGAAGGGTTAAATTTAGTGGAAGTGAACCCGCATTTATGTGGAGGGAGACTAGAAAACCATTTAGGAAAACTACCCCCGTTCACCCGAGCGAGATTCGAACCTCGATCTCTGCGTACTCGGCAGTCTAGCTCAACATGACTAGCGCGTTAGCCAACTACGCCACCGAGGCCGGTTCCTTTTATACTGAAATTAATTTATTCCAAACCCGCTTCGATGGCCTCATGGTCTAAGGCGTGGCTCTCCCAATTGACTATAATGCCGATGATGGGGAGACCGGGGTTTGAATCTCGATTGCTTTACTAATAGTGGTTTTTCTATAATAGTTTGCTCTAATCTCCACGAAAATGCGAGTGCACTTCATCTAAATTCAAAATTCCTCATTTTTATTACTATAATCACCACATCCTACTACCCATTCGGGTTATACGCACTTACGCTAAACTGTAATGGTAGGGTGATTTTGAGATGAAATGGAGGACCTACAGTTTAACGTGGAATCCGAACCACGGTTGAGGCCTGGCATTCCACACATTCACAAGTTGTGATTAATACACGTACTGTCAGAAGTGAAGGAAGGGTTTGGTTATCAGATAAATCTGTCCCAGGACCGAGGATTGAACCCCGGACCCCCAGTGCTGAAGTCCCACACCTTACCCCTAGACCACCAGGTCACCCAACAATCCTCATCCTTGACCTAATAGCCTAATTAGTAAATAGGCGTATATCCCTAACGGGTAATAAGGCGTTATGCTTAAAACACGCATCTATGTTTTAAATACCATGATATTTTTATTGCATTATATAGCAATTATTTTTATAAGGATATTGTTTTTCCTAACTATACAGTATAGTTATGAAACTCAAACAATGGTTTACCAACTTGTGGCGACGCTAGTAGCAATGCCATATAGCACTATTTATTCCTAGGTCATGTCTAGATGCTATCCCAGCCTAAATACTGCGATGCTATATCGGACACAACAGAGCTACTCCCAGGTCCATGTAGGCCGAAATCATCTCCGGGTATTGTACCGGACATTTATCAATAACTGTTATGTACTGTACATCTCTAAAGACGAAATTCTCTAAACATTGCTATATGTCTCCCTTTCAGCAGATTTTATATTTTATATACGGTATTTTATAAACTCACATTTTAGTGAACAGAATTATTTTATCGAGTATTATGTATAGATTTTAATTGTTAATTTTCAAATAGGCTACCTTTACTGTCTGTCGTCCCATATCGATTGCTATCTCTAATTAGTATCGTTGTGTTACTTGGAGAAAAACTTCAAACCATAAAATGTGTCAGTTAAAGATGAACTGGAACCAATACCATCTTGATTTTAGTCACACAGGCTACTTAAAAACTATTGTTTCAGAAGGAGATAATAGTATATAAAGAAACAGGTGAAGTCGTATCGATATAATCTTTCCTTTTTTAATTGTGGTAAAGAAACTTTCAAATAAAGAACAATTAAATGTAGGTAAAACATTATCATACATACTTCCCAATATAGTCCATTATTGTTTGTAACAAATTCAAAAATAAGTAATCAGAAAGTTACATTCAAATGATTTCATTTAGATTACCGAACGTAAAATTCCTATTTGTCATATAAATACTCCCAGATAACTATTTTGAACAAATCTATTTTTAGAAAATATCAAATTTTCTATACTTAGTATTTTGTAAGTTACTTTAACACGAACTTTCCTCTCTTAGCCCCAAAAAATAGTTTAGTGTATTATTTTTAGTGTTAAATACCACCCAGATATATATTTTTTTAAATTTTAAAACCATTTTAAACAGATTTTGAATTTTCAAAAATAAGTAAACAATCCTTTAACGAAGGTTTTCTCCTAAATCAATTATGCATTGATATTTTTATTTAAAATTGTTTAATATTATCTCTGATATTTTGAAAAGAAATGATAAACTCTCAAATAATTGAAGATATATATACAATTATATTACTAAAATTCAAGAATATTTACGTTCTAAGGTATTTTACAAAAATCTTTACACTAAACTCATTCTTCTACTCTCAAATAATATTTATCAAATTAACCATTAAATTAAAAATTGATATTTTTATAAACGAAATGGAATATTTTTAAACTTTCATAAATAGTGTTAATTACTATTATATTTTAAACGACAATAATACATTTCCCTAAATAATTGTATTTATTTCATAAATACTTAACTCACGTGACTACAATTAGTTCGTAGCATAAACTTCAGTTAGGTCCCCTAAATGCTAAATGATCCAGCTTGAAGTATTTTGATGTAGAAAGTGCCATTAGCTGGTGATACAGCCTCTAGAATTCCAATCATTTTGGACGCTCAAGACATTTTGGATCACAATTTCCTTTGATGGTGTTACAATGCAAATACTAAAATGTACAAGATAATTAATCTAATTGATGCAGCGTGATACTACTCTATTATTATATATGTATATTAAATGGTTCATTATTTTACAAACACCACATGCTATTTTAATATATCTAGATTCATTCCATACAACCATCTTTCAATTTGTAAATTAGAAAATATATTAAGTTTACTTTACGTGTCTAAATTAGTGCTGATAAACTTGTGGACTCCTATCTGGATTAGATAGGTGATTTGGTTTGTACGTACATCTCATACACATGGTATAGTCATGTGAGTAAACATTAATACAGGCAAAATATCCCTTAAATTAATAACGATAGCATATCATGTGTAATAAATAAATAAATAAATAAAATAGATTATTGGCTTTCTCTTTAAATCAAAGTAGGGGATATTTTAATGGACTATTGTTGTATAAAACTCATCTATATGTTAGTAAAATATGGAAAAGACTAAAATAAAAGTATAAGAATACATACTTACTATATGGCGTTAGTAACTCGAAGGTTCATTGCTTTAATTACAAAATTACGCCACCTATTCATATCTTAAACTAGCTCTATCCAATCTACCTCATTACACCCTATCTCTTTCAAGTCAATTCAAATGTTAGCCTCTCATCTTCGTCTATGTCTCCCCAATGGTTTCTTTTATTGGGTTTTCCAGTCAATACCCTGAAAACCGGTCTATATTCTACCATTAGCACTGCATCCCCAGCCCACCATATTCTACGAGACTTTATAATACTAACAATGTATTGTGATGAGTACAGGGTATACTAACTATTATTACATTAGGCCCCTATCCAGAATCATTATCCCATTTGCACCAAATATCTTCCCAAGCACATTTTTTCGAACGCCCTAAAATATTATTTTTTTTGTCATCAAAGTTAAAATGCCAAGTTTCACAATAATAGAAAACAGCCGGTAGGATTATTGTTCTGTATATTCCGAGTAAAACATTTCTGGAAAGAGAAAGATGTGATAACAACTTACTAATCAAATAATAGTATGCATTTTAAAAATGTGGTATTTTCCTAATTGCCAATCTATTTTTGTTATTGCTAGTTAATATTGTTCATAAATATTCAAACAAATTAACTTTGTCAAATGGTTGTATATGATGTTCGCAGTAATCTCTAAGGGTTCGTCCAATATCAGGGTTCATTCAGTGATCATATACTTAACCTTTTCAGTGTTTATTTATAAAAAAATCCTACTAGCCTCTAATTAAAGTTCTGCATTATTTAAACACCTTCCTTTCTATTTTCCGACGATGGTAAATCTTCAGAGTATCACAATAGCTGTATTGTACCGTTTAATGAGTAGCTTTCCTTACTCTCTTGTATTGCCCTAATATCATACTGTAAGGTTATATTAAAAAGTAATGGGTAGTTGAATATCATATTTAAACTAATAAGTAATTCTAAATAATCTGATAAGTGGCCTTCAACCGTACCTTGACACACTTATTAGTTAAACATACAACCCTTAGCTTGACAAGATTTAGGATAACTCAAACTTAGCTCAAATTGTGTTTAACTTGTTTTTTAAACATAATCGTTTATATTTTTTAAATCTATAAACTTATATAATAAGAAGAACCGTCATGTTGTATTCCCACATTCTTCTAATATTTGTTGACTATTTAAAATCTGATCTGCTGCTGTTCTATTTCGACTAAATCCACAAAAAGGATCGCCGACTATTTCTTCAGGGTAAGGAATCAATCTCATTAAATTATATTAGATAAAATGTTTAGCATATTGGTAATAGTGGAATACCTTGCTAATTATTACAATCTGTTTTATTTAACTTTTTTTTAAATGGGTTTTATAAAACCTTACTTCTATTCTTGTCCCTCATGAAACATAGCAATTTATGAGTTTTTATTACCAAGTTTTCACCACTTCTCTGTATTGACTGCTGGAATTGAGTCTCTACTTGGAGATGTATTGTTCTTTAACTTTAACTTCTTCGACTTTACTAATATTCGGCTTTGGGACTATTGGATAAGCAGTATGGATTTTAATGCCTCCATCCTATTTGGATCTTTCATGAACATTCAAAATACTCCTAAAGTGGGAATTCCAAATACTCAGAGCATTGTTTGTGTCTGCCAAAATATTTCCATTCTCATATTTCACCAAACCGCCCTAGCAAGATAACCTTTCCTGTATCCATTAATACCCAAATAAATATTCTCTGATATTCTTATTTGCGCTATTTTGTTTTGTCTCATTAAATGTATATTTTAAATACGCTCTCTTTTTGTTTCTAAATGTGGTACTGGCCTTACTTTTTGCATCGATAACTTCAATTCACTATATCTTATATATAAAATTCTCGTGTCACAATGTTCGTTCCCGTACTCCTCCGAAACGGCTTGACCGATTCTCATGAAA
>CABFOW010006626.1:0-30430 GCA_902141385.1 Timema californicum
CCTTTCGTACGCATGTTCACCAATGGCGTCTAATAAATATAAATTCTGCTTGTCTTCCTGTACATTGTAAATCCTTAGCTTATTTTTAATATTTTTAAGTAAACTTTCCAGTTGGACTTAGACGGATCAAAAGGTTCAATATTAAACTGGGGAATTGATTCAGTAACGCGAACAGAAACCCCTTCTTCCTTATCCGCCATTAAGGAGAATTTCGTTCGTCAGGAAAATATCCAGACGAAAATCAAAATGTACGCATATTCTTTTTTTACACCTCGTCGCCACTGTTATATTCTAGACAATCCTGGAGGCTACTTAGCACATACTACAACGTGATAACTTGCTATAGTTTCAGTTTACACTAAGTACTGAAAAGACTTGTTCACTTTCATGACTGATACAATTTTATGTCCACATCCACTGTCCTTCACACTGGCGTGTATATCCCAGTGTAGCCAATCACTCGACAACACATTTCCTCACATTCATAACAATCTCTACATTCCGGGCAAATTTAACTGTCTGCATACCTAGACGATTTTCTTCTATTTTAATGCCTCCCACTACCTTCCCTTCCCCATCCCCTTATCCTCCAAAGACCATCTCCCAACCCTCTCCAACCCATTATCTTTCAGAAATAATTTTTTTTAACTCAAAATGTTCAGAATTGTATGCTTATTTTAAATAGTCCCTAAGCCCACTCGCCAAATTTCAGTTCTCTACCACCCAAGGAAGTAAAAATTGTTTGCATTAGCTTTTGGAAATTTAACCCTCACCCCCTATGTCATTTCTCAAAATTCCTTTTATAAATTTTTATTTGGTTATGAGAAAGGGTTATTTTACCTGCTTGCCAAATTTATTTTTTCTATCTCACCCAAAATTGTTTTTTTTATACATTACTACCCCTTTACCCTTATTTCCTGAGATCCCATTTAAAATTTTAAGAATCATCTGGTTATTTTTAACCACCCCTTTACTTTTATTCCTAATCTCAGTTTTCTACCACATTGAGAAGAAGTTGTTTGTATTAATTTATAAAATTGTTAAATCCCTTCCCCCCTCCCCATTCGTCCAACTAACAGATGGAAATTTCAAATTCTAAGATTGATTTGGTTATCTGGAGTTTTATTTCTACCTGCCTGCCAAATTTAAATTTTCTACCAGCCTTAAAAGTTATTTTTCAGTTTATACCCCCTATTTACCTAAGTCCAAATAAATAATTTTAAGTTTTCATACTTGTATACTATTATTTGGTGTGATCTGTTTAACTGTTTGCAAAATTTTAATATCTTTTTTTACCTCATCTAAAAAAAAGTCTAATCATATTCTCCCAATTTTCCGGAGATACATTTTGAAAGTTACCCTCTTTTAGATTTTTATGGTTAAATGGAAAAATTCTGATAAATTTCAGTGTTGTAAGTAATCTAGAAGTGGGTTTTATTTTGAGGATTGTTATACTTTCAGCTTTAAAATAAAGATTGGTACGTAAAGAATTAAACATTGATTGAAACATCTACCTTTAAACATTGCTTAAAACTGTTAGTAGTGTACACTTTAAAAACTATTTTTATAACTAAAGGTAATTTTTATGTTGAGACTTTAACTTTAAGTGGCTTAGATTTGTTTGTCAAAATGGCTAATTTAAAGGAAGATTTAGACAACTATCTCTCAAGAAATGATAAATCTCAGTCCACGATATCTATGCCCGCTTTACTTAGCAAAGTAACAAAACCTAAATTTGGCCAATGGTTTAGTAAACCTGAAACGGAAGATACGCCCAACGGTTGGTTATCAGAAGCTCAAAAAGATTGTTGTCCAAGTTTAGTGAGTACAGTTTGTAAACAAGTGGTTTTGAACTTTTTAAATTATACGTCACACTTTGGTTAAATTACACACCGACCATTAAGTTTTACAAATGACAATACAGTAAAACAATGGTTTTAAATTACTGTTACAAACAAAACCATTATAAATATGTTACATCTTTATAAACTTATCAATCAACCAAAGATTACTATTATTTGCAAGAGGCATTTAAAAAATGTATACTAAATGAATTAAAAGGTTGGTATGCATAAGTTTTTGTCAATACAGAATGTGTGGATAGCACACTAGAATAGGCCAAGTACGCTTCAAGTAGAAAACGTTTATGGTTCCTTTTGAGAAAATATGGGCCTATTTAAAAAATAAGTAAATAAATAATTTAATAATACTTAGCACCGCGTCTTAGCTATTACCCGTTCGGGTTATAGGCTACTCTTAAGTACTGTATTAATTATGCTAATGGGTTAGGAATTGGGAAGGTTGAATATAGAGGCTAAGTGAACCCGCTATTGCGTGGAGGGAAAGTGGAAAATCATTTAGGAAAAACCATCCCTAGTTCACTCGAACGAGATTCGAACCCTTATCTCCCTGTCCTTGGCAATCTAGCTCAACACGAAATTAGCGCGTCAGCTAACTACGCCACCAAGGCAGGTAATAATTCTACTTTGCAGTGTTATTTATTCCATAAGAAAAAATAGGTCACACATTAAAATATTTAATTGGTTGATTAAATAATTAATGAAAATATTTCCATCAGAATACACACATGACAAATTTATGAATAAGTTTAATCAACAAATTTATTCTCTAAATGTATTAATCAAATTACATTAAGATTTATAAATTTTGAAAACATTTAATAAATACATCATCCAAACAAAACTCAATAAGTTGCCCAGATAAATTTCATAATGTAACTATTGATGATGACATGAAACTTTCCTGTGAGGTTGTATGCAATTCTTCGTGATCCTGCATCTGCACACCAAAACAGCTAAGTATGTCGTCATCAAATGATGTGTACCATTTGCAATAGCCTCCCCTAAATTATTTCAAAAAATGCATTTAATACAAGTAGTTTATTTTACCGGTAGGCCTATCTATAATAATTAAAAATTAAATTTATTAATACTAACTTGGTTAGATTAAGCTAGGTTGGGAAAGTATCATAATAATAAATATAAACTGTGCTGTCTTGTTTTATTAATGCCATCATCAATAGCCTACATATTATTTTGCCTTTTTTTAACTGTTTCTCATGTATAATTATTTAATTCTGATTTAGGTGAAATGTGTGGCTGTTACATTCGGTTCATGTGATTTTGTTAAGACAATAAATAGGGGCCTGTAGCATACTTTGCGTTTTAACCTAAGTTTTATGACATGTTAAGACAAAGTCATTAATAAATATTTTTTCTCTCCATAAAGTAGGTACATGTAGGTCTAGTGAAACATCTAGTTTGTACATAGTTTTGCATTATGTGAATGGACATATATAAGAAATCTCTAGTTCCAGATTTTAAGGTCATTTTAAAATATAGATAGGCTCCTAGAGCCGAATGGTCACTTAGGTGGGTGAGTCTCTATTTTATTTTATTTCAAAGTTTTGTTTTAGTCTATTTTTCACATTTTTATGTTTGAAATTTTTTTTGACAAATAGACTTGGATAAGACAGCATTTTGAAACAACACCATTGGAAAATAAGTCGAGTTCTGTAACAAAATAAGATTTTAATAGGTCATTATGAACCACATATTGCGAGTTTTGTTGCATATTTTTTTTCTACAAGGGTAGAGAAATTAAAACTGGTGCAAACAATAGTGCCAACTCATTTTTTAGTAATTTTGGATAAGGCAAGTTTTGCAACTGCACGCCTCAAATGTACTCACAAAAGCACAGAAGAACCTAATTATTTAAAGGAATGGTCCCAACATGACATCACAAATAATCTAGTACACAATAGATAATCTGTTTATTATTGGCTGTTATTATTTTTTATTTAAAAATAATATCTTTCACTAGAATACTGAAGCCTAATCAGGAACACACTATTTTTTATCTGTGGTCCTCTCAAAATATTATTTTATCTTAATCCTGTTTCATTCCTTTTCACTAACACATTTCCAAAAACATAAAATATAATATTTTACCTATATATTTATTTTGGTAAAATATTGTATGTAATATAGGTAAAATATTCTCTTTTATGATAACTACTGTTATGAGATAGTGATGAGGAAGAAAGCATTTTTGAGCTAATCTACTCTTATTTGTTTGTAAGGAGAGTGGAAAACCATTTAGGAAACCCCCCTTTATTAGACCCGACAAGGATTTGAACCCCAATCTCCTGTCATCAGCAGGGCAGTCTAAAATGAGAGTGACGTCTTAGACCATTCAGCCACTAAAGTGGGTAAGGAGGAGTCCACCTCAAGCTAGACAACTGTGTCCAAACTATTTCATTCTCTTACTAACTAAATAATTACAAGTAAATGATATCAAATTGTGCCAAAAACATTATAGGGCAAAAGGTTTTGGACAGAGCTTAATGTTTGATTCATTTTAGATTTTTTATTATCATATTTTTTCTTAAACCTAACAAAAATATTATAATATTGTCATTCTGTTAATTATTGTGGATGAAACTGCCCTGGTGTTGTGTACTTCCATGTGTATTTTATCACCATGACATCCCCATCCTCTTTCCACATAAATGCAGCTGCACTACCTCTAAGCAATTTTCCTAACCTTTTTCTTTACCTTAGATCCATTAATAAAGATTACTATAAATGTAATAATTTTAAAAAGAGAGATTAGTTTGCATTTCAGAGGAGCCAAAAGTTTCTTGGTTGTCTAATATTGAAGAATACGGTGAAGTTTATGTGATCTTTAACACCTTCTAAGCAGGTTTATTTTAGAAATGTCTTAAAAAGTAAAGAATTAAAAGAAATAATGTGCCTTCCAGTAGGTTACCTCTACATTATGTTTGTGGTGTTATATTCATAAATGAACAGTTCTAAGTGGTAATTATATTTGTTGTTTCAGACTCGAGTGCAGAGGATTCTGGGATTTTGTTGTTTTGTCTTTATGGGAATCTTATGTTTCACCTTGGCGGCTTTGTACATCCCTGTGCTGCTCTTTAAAGCCAGAAAATTTGCACTTCTCTACACCATGGGAAGCTTATTTACGATATGCAGGTATGATACAGTATCATCAAATATGTCTTGTCTTTTAGGAATGAAGTTATCTGGGGAAGAGTTGGGGTACAGAGCGTACATGAGATAGTAGAGGAAGCAAGACTGAGATGGTATGGGCATATAATGAGGATGCCAAAGAAAATGTTGGAAATGAAGTATGTGGGAAAAAGACTGCAGGGGGGGCCAAGAAAGAGATGGGAGAAGCAGACATCAGAAATATTTCAAGTGAGAGGAGAAGAATGGAAGAAATTAAAAGAGGAAGAGGGGTGAAAGGATAGAGGAATATGGAGGCATTTTACTAAAACTGACCCGGCCACAGGCTGGAAATAGTTGATGATGATGATCAATAGAGAAAAATTATGTGGGAGTGGATCAGCATCTGCAGGAACCAGGGATGGTAAACCAGATTGTACTCTTCAAGGAATTGAACCTTGGCCTTTAGGATCTTTCTGACATCATTCACTTTACTGTGTTGGCACTCAACCTTTACTCAGATAGTAATAGTTCTTAATTTTAGTATTAAGGCTATCAATGCCAAATGCTATCCTATACTCCATTCACGGTAGGAATTTCTCTCTGAAAGCTCTTTTTTCCTACCAATATCCTACTATATAACAGATTTCTGGTAGGGAAAAAGGCCTTTCAGAAAACAATTCCTACAGTGAACAGACTTTACGTTAAGTGTGTAAGTATTGAGTTGTGTTCAACAAGTTTACTTAGAAGCTATAGCTATTTTTACTGGCATAGGCTAATGATAACCAATATACTTTTTTTACATAAATAATATGGTTGAAATATTTCTAGCTTCTCATTCCTTTGGGGTCCAATAAATCATTTGAAACACCTTTTCTCTCGAGAGCGTCTGCCATTCACAGCAGCATACTTCGGCTCGCTGATTGCCACGCTGTACTTCGCGCTGAGTGTTCAGAGCACGCCCCTCACAGTGTTGTTTGCTGTGGCACAAGTTATGGCACTACTCTGGTTCTTGATAAGTTACATACCTGGTGGTCAGACGGGACTAGCTTTCTTCACTCGCCTCTGTTCATCCGCTGTCACAAGTACTGTGTCAAAGACTTTACCAATCTGACAGTGTTTCTATACTACTGTAATTATTTATTATTAAAAAAGAAACAGCTGTTTTTGAATCTTTGTACATTTTTAACATTATTTAATAAATAATATTGTATAATTGGGGTGGGTTGAAGAGAACAAGTAAGAGAGAATAACAAAACCACCCTCACTGCAGCCAATCAAACAAATACTGGATCAAATCAAAGTGTATATTTTAAATGTTATTTTTATACTCACTGTGAACTTGCCTTCAACCATCCCTGTATAATGGCCCATTCTTGCGTCAGTATTTAAAAATGTGATTAGTTGCCATATCATTTGAATTATTTAAATAAATAAAAAAGAGAATTTGGGCATGATATTTATGGATATAGACTAGAATTATGATATGAAGAACCTTATTCCTTGTTATCTAAATTGTCAACCAAGGTAGGGTTCTTTCTCTTCAAAGACACTTGTTAATAGCCCTGATAGACAAGTAGGGATGGGTAATTTAAGGATTTAGACATTGAAATATCTATTGTCTGCATTAAACCTGAATTCATGATGATACATCTTGATTTAATTTAGGTTTTGAGTATATTATTATTTTTTTGTGGAGGGATTGGCGGGGGGGGGATTGAGATTAAATAAAATATGGGAGATTATTATGCTAAGTCATGACCTCTGGTCATTAAAAAAACTGGTGTCTGGAATTTGATGTTGAGAATAAACATTTGAGTGAAGATATATTTGTTAAGCTTATATTCTCAAAATATCAATACCATTAAAAATAATACAAACTTGAAATAAGAATGTTTATTTTGGAAAGAAAACTCAGCTTGATGGTAGTCTTGCACCAACTATTAATTGAGTCTAATCTAATTTTAGTATGGATTCATTTTTGTTGTGACTAGAAAATTGATTTTATTTTATTTTTAACCATTCTTCTCCATCAATTTAAACTAATTTAAAATCTTAAAACGAATAAAATAAAATAATAAGTTTTAAGACCAGGATTATCTTATATTCAAAAGGTATATCATTATGTATCATGGTCCCTTTTTATTTGGGTGCCCGGTAGCCAACCCTAACTACTATGCTATCGGAGCACCCTAGGGGGTTACATGGTTAGGATGGACCCCGAGCGGTAGGGGTTGGGATTAATGGTCCGTGGGGAATGAGGCTAGCGAGTTAATCCCAACGATCTGTTTATTTCTCCAGATAGTTACTAAGCTACTACATAGGTATTAGGAAATTCCCTGTGACGAGGGAGCACGCGTGATTATGGGACTCGTGAAAACTACTTAGAGACCCGAGATCGACTCTCCGGCCGGGGTGAACCGCCATATCACATGTTAACTCGTTCCTTCTCTACCGGCAAGCCGACTACACATCCATACAGCATCGCTTCCAACAATCGACAACGTGTGTGTTTCCCACACACCAACATGCCGATCCCGATTCCCATGAGTTCAAAGTTCCATTCGTCGCACCATACTCGCTCGTCAACAGGATGAAGCTATATGAGCTATAGGCTGTTCTCAACAGGAAGGCAACCCAATATTCTTGACTTCCAAGGAAATGTATAAGCTAGGGCTAACCTCCTGCCAGAACAAACCTTACATAATTATGCTCTTACATATGCTTATTAAAAGTATTTATAAAATCACTAATCGGAAAAAGGTACCAACATAGTAGCTTCATTACATTTTATGTCCCTCTCAAAGAACATTTTTGGGTGCACCACTCGTCCTTTAAAATATTAGCAAAACTGGTCCATGACTGTGCAGGACTTTTCTCTTGCTAATTGCTTGCCAAAATTGTTTAAAACAAACAAAATAATTGACACATTATTATCTGCCTCATCCCAAAATACAGGTATTTAATTTATCCATTACGAAGGCATCATGCCACCGTAATTATATCTGTAATGAGATAATAAGAGAGTTGCTTCTGCTGCTGATAAAGTGCTTATTCATGTGAAACAGTGTAAATGGTAATAAATCAGTGAGGATTTCATGAAATAGGCTTACCTCTACACAACCTTCTGTCTAGTAATTAAAGCTCCAACAATGGTGGGATAGCAACCGTAAGTAGAAAAACTGACAACGCTTACAAGTTACAATTCATTAATGTGTTTGACGAGCTTTATTTGTTATTAGTTTAAATTTCTTAACAATATTTTGAAATAGAAATTTGATATAAGCCACAGTGGGTTGAATGGAATGGAAAAGGTAAGAAGCATTTGGAACTAACCTCTGCCCTACTCCAAGGTAAGCAAAAAACGCTCAGCTTTATATCTTCTGAAAAAGTTGAACGTAAACAGCCAGAACCGACAAATGAATTATTACCTTCCACGAGTAGGCCTACTTCTGAAAATGATGTATATTTGGTTGCAGCTTCGTCTACATTAGTTGTTTCATCTTCCTCATCTTTTGGAGGACCTTTAAGTAAATTTTGTGTAAATGATGATACCTTGAAAGCAGAAATTCTGTGGTCCATGAATAAGGTTATGACTCATACTTCTGACAGAGGTTCATGTATTTCCAGTGATCTTTTCTCAATCATGTTTCCTGACAGTGTAATAGCACAGAAGTTCAAAATGCAAAAAGACAAACTTGGCTATTTAACAACCTTTGGTCTTGGCCCCTTCTTCCAAGAAAAACTCTCGGCGGAGTTAAAGAAGATTGCATTTTTTGCAGTTTCACTTGAATAGAATTGCCCAAAAAGGACAAATGGACATCATTGTCCATTATTGGAACTCGAGTTTAAATGTGGTTTCGACCCGATACTTGAACTCTGTGTTTTTAGGGCATTCTACTGCAGCTGACCTCCTTGATTCCTTTACGTCAGGTATGTCTGAATTAGGACTGCCTTTAAAGAATGTTCTACAAATTGCTGTTGATGGACCTAATGTAAATTTAAAATTCCTTAAGGACTTCAATCAAATGATGGGAAAAAATTTAGATAACTCTGAAGACAAGAAACCTATTGATGTTGGCACATGCTCTCTTCATACAGTTCATGGGGCTTATAAGACAGCTCATAATAAATGTGAATGGCAAGTTCATAATTTTCTGCGTTCGTTGTATTATCTGTTTAAAGATTTTCCATCTCGAAGATCTGATTACATCCTCTCAAGTGGATCAGACCTCTTTCCACTTAAAATGTGTTCCATCAGATGGGTGGAAAACTCAAAAGTAATTGAAAGAGCCTTGAAAATGATTCCGCATTTAAAGAAATATGTGGCTTTTGTGTGTTCCAAACCACCTGAAACAAAGAATTTCGGTGTTGTACGAGACTTCCTAAAAGATAACCTTCTTGAAGCAAAACTCTTTTTCTTACAGTCAGTAGTAGGAGAAGTGGAACCATATCTTAAAATATTTCAAAATAACAATCCAATGTTGCCCTTTGTACATGCCGAACTTTATTCGATGGCACGTAGCATTGCTGCTCGCGTCCTTAAGGCAAAGGTTATAAGCAATGTGAAAAACTCAGGACAGCTCTTGGCAATTGATGTCAAAAATGAAAATCTATTGAGCTTTTCGGACGTAGACATAGGCTTTGGTGCGAAGAAATTTTGTAAAAATGTGAAAGAACTTGATGTACAGCTCTTTAGAAAAGATTGCAGTCACTTCTTAGTGGAAATGTTTCAAAAACTGACTGGGCCTAGGTCTCCATTACGAAAGTGCATGGTGAAAGGTGCTTCATGCCTTTCACCAGCAGTAATGACTAGTGGCACTCTAAGAGTACAACGGGTTAACATAGCACTTGAACAACTCGCTTCAAACAACCATATTGCATACATTGAAGCTGAACATATAAGAAAAAACTACCTTGAAATCTGTGAGCAGTCTTCTGTTCAAGAAGAGCTGAAGACATTTGATTTCAATGAAACCAGACTAGATTCTTTTCTCTTCAACATCTTCATTAATGCAAAAGCTTGCAAGGCATTGCTGTCATTTTGCACGATGATATTTACAATGTTCCATGGAAACAGTGCTGTTGAAAGAGGTTTTTCAGTAAACAAGGAATGTTTGGTTGAAAATATGAAAGAGCGTTCTCTAATCTCCCAACGCAGCATATATTCAATGGTTCAGTCGGTAGGTGGCATAAAGAATGTGGAATTTACAAGTGGGATGCTGCATGCAGCTAGGCGAGCAAGTTCCAAAAGGAGGGAAGCAATTGAAGAAATGAAGAAGAAAGAAAGTGAAGAAGCTAACAGATCAAAAACAACATTGGAAACTGTAAATAAACTCGAGGCAAAAAAGAAAACTTCTCCAACAGGCTGAAGAAGAGGCTTCGGCCCTTCAAACTGAAATCGAGTTGGAGAAGAAACGACTGAGGCAGATGTAAATCCTGTGTGTTGTGATTTTGTGTATAAAAATAACTGTCTTATATTGATTGTGCTACCCAGGATTGTTCCAGAGACATGCTATCCCGTGAGGCAGAGGAAACCTACGAGATACGGGGTACTACTTGGACATGTGCGCATAAAGACTTTCCTGTGGAGTGAAAGTTAATTAGCTCTCAATGTGATGTATTGTAGTGGTTCAGGAGAGTCCTTAAAAATGGGAGGGATAGTGTAATGAATAGTGTTAGTGACCCATTTTGTGTTTGCAGTGAGCTTACCCACTCCTGTAGTTGGACTGTGAAAAAGGGGAGCCACGTAGTAAGACAGTAGTCTTATGAGCGTGTTTTGGACTGGTTGTGTTAGACTAAAGACATGGTAATGGAAACTGAGTATTATGTAAAAATTACTTGTATATATGGGTGTGTAAAAGTTTTACTAATGTTTGTACCCTTAAGTGTGTGTGTGTGTATATATATATATATATAATTCATAAATAGTAAACCATACAACACATGTATGTTTGAGCATTAAATTAATTTAATATTAATATTAAATATGTATTTACGTTTGTACACTACAATTTTGAATTTAAAGCAACATACCCCAATTCCATTTATACACAAGTGTGATGTTACTGCCTATGGTATAGGCTACTATAATAGCCAATACAAGTTACACAAAAATGTTAATTTTGGTAGCTTGTGAAACAATTAAAAAAATTTGTAAGTAACTCTCTTACTCAATAATTTTAGTTACCTTTGGCCCAAGGCGTCACATTAGCATTAAACTGTCTTACCAGTGAAAGGGAGATTGGTGTTTGAATCTCGAAAGTGTGTACTTAGGGTGGTTTCTTATAAATAGTTTCCAACTCTTCCTTCACTCAAATGTAGGTGCATTTCCTTCCAATTCAACCCTCATCCTTACCCTATTAGTGTAAATATGCAGATAGCCCAAAATGGCAGTAATATATCGTACAAAAAAAACCACTTCAAAATGGACACATCTCACTCTTGGGCATTGCCATGGGTGGGCAGCTGCCTCCTCCCAAATTAAGTAAATAAATAAAAATACTTAACCAAAAGTAGAAATAAAATATACGCGGAGAAAGTTAAGTTTGGATGTAATTGGTTTTGGAATCCCTTAAATATAACACAGCAGGAAAGGAACAGTTGTCCATCAGCTTGCACTTCTTCGACGACAAGAAAATTGAATGTCAGGAGGAGTTTGGGTTTTTTGTAAAGCTCCCTGCCCTCAACATCACAACGATTGCAACAGCGATAGAAAATTTCCAGGAAGAAGTGTAACAAGTTACACGGAACAGAACAATAATTATTTGATGTTACGCTTACCCTTTGGCTCCATTGTACTATTCCTTCTCCATGTGCGGCCTTATCACCTCCTACACACACCCGAGACACAGGTCTACTGCCAGACAACAACTGAAGATCACGCCTGTAAAAAAGTGGCAGCTGCTACGTGAACCACTCTTTTTGTCAATTGATTCTCCCTACACCCCCAACCCTACCTCACCACCCCAACTATCGCTTTCTACAGTTTGGTAAAATTACCTCATCCTTTCTGGGTTCTTCCCCTTCCTTCGCAAACTCTTCTCTTTTTTAACATGTGACCTGATGTTTGATAGTATTTAAGCCTACATCTAACTTAGTTACTCATTGTACCACTGTCTTGCAGAAGGTAAACAATGATTTTCTGTTGTTCCGATATTATTAATATTCAAAATTCTCTATCGGCTTAATGTACTCTGTAGTTTCAAAATTACTTGTTGGGAATTATAAATCTTTTTAGCTTTCAAAATTCCGTTTGGCGGGATAAATCTTTATTCTCAAAATTATTTGTTTGGTTATATTTAACTTTATTGCGATGATGAAGTAAATTTCTTGTTTTGCTGGGCAGTGTAAAGCCATGTTCAACCTTTGTTCTCTCGAGCTACTTTCACCTCAAGGTATAATTAGTATAGTTTCTATTTCATTCACTTAACGGTTCTTGGCACAGCTATGAGGGCTGCCTCCATTTTGCATTTGGAAAGACAGTGTTGGTTACCAAGTGGACTTATTCCAATTCAACTAAGTTAGTCGCCGCTAGATGGCAAAACACTTAAATATCGTATATTTCATATCGAATGTTTTCTAGGTAATAGGCATTGCTGTCGCTAGAGGGCTAACCCTTTGATATTTATAAATAAATAATGTAACTTTCATTTCATTATTATGTTTGTATTATTGCCATAAGATGGTGGGACACTTTAAACCTAGGGATGAGTTTTGTAAATCATATTTGTTAAGAGTTGGTTTAGAGTTTGGTTTAAATATTGCAATGTTCATATATTTTGGTTAAAGGATCTGTTATGTTTGTTAGTTTCTAATCGTTGTATTGAAATTATATGTTCATAGTTTAGGAAGGCCATGAGTTGGCAATATGTTGAACATTGTTAGAGTTTATTTATAGCCTGGTTTCCGCTTCACGGAACTTATATGTTAAACCATGATGTATCCGTAGGCAAGCTAGGAAAGCTCAGACTTGTGTATTGGTGTCAGTTTTTGTTCCTTTAAGTATTATAGTTTACTCAGTTCTTGGACGTGGTCAGATGGTCATATTTTTGGGGTAGTATAGATATTTTCTTTGTCGCCTTGAAAGCGATTATTCCCTGCAGGGTTAAATTTGTTCTGTGGCTATCAAGCAAAATTTTGGATTACACCCTTATGACACTTGCACTTTGGCTATGTCTTTCATTGTTTGTTAATTGCGTCTTGTTCAGTGACATAAGTTAATTAAGGTATCCTAGTTGACCTTATCCTAAGTTGGGGTGATGCTCATTCAAGCCATTTATTGGCTTAGCCACACGGAGCTATTCTGAGAAATAAAACACTGTCATATTACCTCTCTCCATTAAGTTCCTGTACTTGAACTTTTATATTGTTACTGAATAAAATGTCTACTCTTGTTATCTCCATGTCTATTATTTCTAAAAGGGGAAGGGGGTTAACAGAAGGACTTGACCCAGAGAAATGTGTAGGCCAGGGCTATGATGAGTGTTGAGCTATGTCTGGCAAGAATGGTGGCGTACAAACAATTTTAAGAAAAAAGTATGAGAAAGCCATGTTTGTCCACTGTGTATCACACAAACGCACTCTTGTAGGGAACGACCTGAACATTGTTCCAGAAATACGCAACACCATCTCCACTATCAAGGACATCATATCGTTTTTCAGAGTGTCAGTGTTGAGAAGAAAAGACACCCCAAATATTCCACTCCTCTACGAGGCACAATGGTCCCAAAAGTATTGTAGTTTTTAACAAGCATTTAGTGAGCATGTTGAAGTGTTGGAGAGATGATCGCAGAAGAAATGATTATCGAAGAAAATGGCAACACAAGGAAACAGGCATTTCAGCTACATTCTGCTTCCACCAAAGCTCAATTCTTTGCTACTGTTGCTCTGATAGTAATGTATTCTGCCTTATTGGAACCTATGGTAAATACTCTACGGTCTAAAAGCCTGGACCTGCTCCAATGTTCACAGCACATCAAACGGATCATTGGAGTGATAACAAATCACTGCAATGATGCAGATCAAGTTGCTACAGATCTCATAAAGGATGCCTACTAGATTGCCGAGGAAGTTGGATTGGAATTAATGGTGTCAAGATTTGTTGAAAGACAGCAACATCGCTCTAACTCTCCAGCCCTTTAGAGTACTGGAAGAGTTCTTTAGTAATTCCTTCCTTACTTTGCCTCTTTAGTGTCTTCATTGGATCAACGTTTCTCAGAACATTCACCTGCTTTTTCACTTTTGGTGCTATACCTCTTTATCATGGTGGAAATGACCATTCAAGACTTCAAGATGAAAGCCTAGAATTCTTGAATTTTTGTAAGTTGCAAGGTTTCCGGCTCCGAAGCTGAACTATGGTACGCCATGTGGAAGGAGAAGAAACTCAGCAGAGAGCAGTTAAAAGAGCTAAACATAGCAAACCTAGTAAAATAGTCACAAATCTTTTAACATACCACAAAAACCACTCTGCTCATTTATCTTGCTAAGCCATGCACTACTTCTACCGAAGAGCGGTCATTCAGTATCTTGCAAAGAGTAAAGACCTGGGTAAGGTAGACAATGACGGGGGAGCATATAAATAAAAATACTTAACCAAAAGTAGAAATAAAATAAATGTGGAGAAAGTTAAGTTTGGATGTAATTGGTTTTGGAATCCCTTAAATATAACACAGCAGGACTATACTCGGCGAATGTGCACAGAAAAACTACATTGGTAAAAAAGGAAGAATTTGAGAAGGAAATGTTAAAAAGTTTTTTAGCAAATCCAAAAAAACTTTTTTTAGGCTAAGATTTTTTTGATTATATTTTCTTTGTAACTATGCATCCAAGACAACTTTTCCTAGCTTAGATTTTTTTTTAATATAGTAAAAAAAAGTGTTCTTTGTAATTTCGCAAAATATACTCATTAACCGCATGAAAGGTACGCTCTAATGCTAATGTTTTATTTTATTTCATAGTTAATATGTTGTTGTTTCTTTTTGTATTGCATTATAAGTTTACTGTAAATATAACCCCTCCTTACCCCCATGGGAAAAATTCCTGCTTAGGCCCTTGATTCCATTGTTTATACACTTTTAATGTGGCCAGAAAGCTGTCTTATATAATTGATCCATTTCCTCTATTATTTAAGGAGCTCTACTTTTTACAAAGAGGTGGGTGTGAAATTATTATTTTTTATTTTGACACATGCATGTTCATATTCAAGACTGCTAAATCTTCAATGAGGTATTGAGGTATGTCAAAGCTTATTTATGTTGTTTAAATATTGGGCTGTCTTCAGCTATGTTAAAAATAAATATTTGGGAGAAATTAGTATCTGAGGACTTATTTGCAAACAAACATATAACAATAATTTTTTTATACATGTTAGGGCTAATTGAACATTATTAATTGTAAACCTATATTTTAGAATGTAAAACAAGCATATAGTGTAGCTTAAGAGGATGCTGCAGACAGTGTTGAGAGTAAAATTTATTGAACTAGGTGCATATTAAAGAAAACGGCTTTCCGCTTTAAAAAAATAGAAAATACATATAAAAATTGGAAACTCTTACTTTGCCAGTTTGCTATATAAATTAATAAATGTTTATTTTAAAATAATCTTTAATAATTTTTCTTATTTGTGACACAAGAACTCTACATATATTATATTATCATCTTAAGAAAAATCATTAAATTCAAGATGGTTTCATTTTATTTGCATCATATCTTAATACATATTTAATTACATTAATTAAGATAAGGATTGAGTATTGAGAGGAAAAGTACCCTCATTTGTTAGGATTGGGGGTGAGAAAACCAGCCTCAATACACCCAACTGGGATTTGAACCCTAACCTCCTCATCATCGGCAAACCAAACTGGACGAGTTTGAAGTCTAGCTTGCGTGTCAACAGACTTGAGTGTCAAGATTGCTAAGGCTTTGTGTTTTATCTGTCAATAAGCACCTCAACGAGTTTGGCTCAAATCCTTTTTTGAAAAGTTTTGTATGGTATGAAATAAGGTTTGGTACAAAGAATTCAGCAATTTTTTTTCAGCAGCGCGTCTTATTACCCGTTTGGGCTATATGATTATGTACTAACTGAGGAAGGCTATATTTATAGGAAGTGTACACACATTTGCATGTAGGGAGAGTGAAAAACAATTTTGGGAAAAAAACCTACAGCACATCTGACCAAGACTCGAGCCTCGATATCCCCGTCATGGCAGTCTTGTCTACTGCGAGAGTAGCGCCTTAGACCATTCAGTCATCAAAGAGCGTGGATTCAGCATTGATCTGTTGTACAGTCACAGGTGCATATGACCCGCCTTGTATTTATCATCTTTAAAAACGAGTATATGGGTTTGGATCATTTTCCGTCTAGGTTGAATGAATGCAGATGTCTAAAATATTGTTTAAAAAAAACTATCTTACGCATGAAAGAAAGTACAAGGAATAGGGATGGGAACAAATACCATTCAGTTTCTACACTGCTGCCCCTGGTCAATGGGATAAAACAAAATGTTAACACCCATTCTCTCTACCTGAGTTAAGTTTATCAGAACTTTTCAACAGGTGATGTGAGAATGATCCTTTATTTTTAGACAAGGTTAATCTTTGGTGTATTTAGTTTATAACTCCAAATTGTCCTTCAGCCCAAGGTACTGAATTATTTATTTAACCTGTGTTTTGTCTCTATGAGATTATTGTAGAAACTATGCCATTAACTGACAGTAAGGTACCTTAGAATTAAATTATTTGGATAAAGTTAAGTGTTTTATACTTAATTTTATTTTATTCTGTAAAAATGTTTAAAATCTACTTGACATATATTATTAGTGTTGAAAGGATAAAGGTATTTTTATGGATGTTTTTATTTTAAATCAAGATACACATGTAGTCAATCATACTTCATATATTCACAAGAAAAACAAACCTTAAAAAGTAATAACAGAGATAGTGGCTGATCCATGAGTGTGTGTTCATTGTTACATTGAACGACAGAGCTATGAGAGTTAATCTCTAGATTTGATGTCTAATACAGTCTTGGGTTTTACACATTTTAGTAATCAACTGGAAAAAGCAATGCAGGAGCTCACATGAAGCAAAGGATTTATTATAATCAAGGCCGTAGCCAACCAATAACTTCATGTGGGGTTTGATGGGGACACCCCCCAATTGCTGAGAGTTAGAAAAAATGCTGAATGATAGACAGTTCTGAAGTGTTTTTTATGGTAACACAGCCACCTAATTTGTGCTTGTATCTTAATTTTGATATTGTTTGGACCATAAATAAAGGCCTATATGTATATATATTTTCTTCATAAAATTTGAACCCCCAAATTTGGCTATGGCCTTGATTATAATGATAAACGAGTTTGATTAGCGTTTTAATCTAACTGAAGAGTGTCTAAATTTGAACTTGATGCATAAATTACCAGTTGTTAGCTTACTTTTTAATACTGTTAAATGTTGTATTTATTTTATTTAGTGATTTTTTTCCACTATTCACCTTTAGTGTTTTATATTGTGTTTGCTTTAATAAAATCTTGTGTGAGAACCTTTTTTAATACATAAATTATGAGTATAAATATATTTGTTGTGGTCTGATAGAAGAAGTAACAGCCAATAATTAATTATTTAATAAGTGGGTTAGTTTGTTAATGTTTGCTTTGCAGTTGTAAAATTATTATTTATAGGCTATGATTTTAAATAGTTGGTAATTTATTTGATCTTTGTGATTGAGTGTCAAATTGTAAACTTTATAAAGTGTGGCCAATTAGCTTAAACAAATACAGCCTGTAATCAAATCTATATCTGAAGAAGAAGAATAAACTTGTCCAACACCTCAAATTTTATAACATACTTAAAAACTATTTTATTTTTTGATCCAATGCTTTGTGTGAGTCATCTAATATGGGTTGTTGTGTTTTTATATAAATAAAGCTATGCCACATTGTAAAATTGGCTCTCCCCATTCTCAAAATTACTTTTATTTCCACATTCGATTAATATCTCACACACTCACATGGTTATTAATATTGTTATTTGATGCATTAAATCACCAACCTAATTGTTTTTTGTATTTTTGTTTTATTTTTTTTGTTTTTTAGCTCCCTGAATAAGTCACTCTTCTTATTACAGGACATTTTTATCAATAACTTTTAATGTCTTACATCTGTAATTTTATCAATTTGTTTGCATTGCAAAACACAAAATATCATTCCATGTTAAGATCATGCCTTTTGGCTCTACAAGTAATTAAAAACATGACAATTATAAAGATGTAACATAACTAAGAACAAAAAAAAAATTTTTTTGAAACTTTCTGATACCACTTCTAAATGATGTGAATATTAAACGTTAACAACTTTGGGCAGACGTGTCCCATATGTAATTATTTATATATCGGCACTTCTTTTAGAGTGCTCTGTATAAAACTTGTGCAACGTATTAACAGATGGTAAAATGTTGCAACTTTTTTTTTTCCCTTAAACGGTTAATTAACAACTTCACATTCATACAATAAATGACTATAGTTTTAATAATTAATAATAATAATATCCAGTAAGCAGATCTTTGAGTTGCTTCCTAAAATACTGTTTTAATATCTTAATATCACACAAAACAATCAAATTAGTATCACAAATAGTTTTAAAACAACAAAGAACATTTCCAGTCATCTCGGTACATAATATGTTACATTTCCTAAACATTTTTTCGTCACTTTAGCTGTAAACCTGGTTTTAAAAATTGCCTTGCAACTACAAAATTTACACACATTTTTATAATTCATTAACCACCTACAGTTCTTACAGAAAATTTAAGGTTGTCCATACATTTCTACAAAGGCAACACACTTCTTAAGACGATAATTATTATTTTCAACACTAACTTTTTCACTAAAATAGCTTTGTTTGATTTTATTTTTAATGTTAAGAAATTAGTTTATTCATTAAATAAATAGTGTTTTATAGTTCAAATGCTTTTGGTTTTTACATAGAATTTTACTCTCTGCCCAGGATATTAACATTTAACTACACTATGAGGGTAAGAATGAGGAAGGTCTTAGAAATCCAGAGAAAACTTACTTGATATTTATGTCAATGAAATGTGGGAAATAATTTAGAACGTGCCCACCACCTCCAGTTCCAACCCCCTTTTCCATAACTTATACACAAGACTTGGATATGAACCGCCCACGAGCTATTGTTTTACATCCATGTGCATTTAGGAAGAAACATTCTATATCCTTTGTGGTATGTGGGACTTGATAATAAAACAAATAAACTACGCTGAAAAACAATTTAATAATTTAACCAAAGTTTAAATCATTTTACACTATAATTAGGTATTTATTTCAGATACTGACCAATTTCTTCAAGCTAAGAATAAAATCAATCAACATTGAAAGTATAAATGTGTGCAAAAAAAAGTCTTCGTACTACTACAATACTTTAAAATATCAAAATATTAAAAAGAGTGTGTCCCTTGTTGAAATGGATGCATGACTTTCTAAACCTTCTGTAACATGCAGATTTCTTAATATGAAATTATCATAAATTCCAATGTGAAATTGTGCTTTTTGTAACATCGTGCTTAAACTGCCAACCAAATGAGATTATTAATTTGACATTCTTAAGACAAAAACTGTCTTATTGTTTTAATTTATTTACAACACACTAAATACCATTGTAAATTATTTATCCTTCAAAAACTTAGCTATCCTTGGTTACTAAAATCAAAGTATATTTGGTTAAGCTTGGGTGTAAATTTTAGTTAAGAACTAAACAAACAATAGAACTTTACAACATTTTTATTAAAACGGCTTAAAAAATGTGTTGTTAAAAATTATTATACCAAAATGTATCAAATTATTTTTTAGTTTTATTTCTTTCTTTCTGATAACATAAACACTTTTATTGACATTCACAATATTTCCCCTGCATACCAATATTCTTAATAACTATTCATGCTCAACTTTCTTTGACCCATCTGCCTAGTTCCCTACTATCTTCGCTAGTCTCTCATATCTTCTCGAGGTATACAATCAGTTTAAATTATACAAGACAAGAATAGGATATCACATATAAACACATCAAATACATTTTACTGCAAAATTAGTCAATATTAACATGAACACCCTAATGGTTTGTTATGATACAACCCAAAAGAAAACATAATTTTTATCATTCGTTTTAAAATAAAACACAAAAATATATTTATCAACAGCTGTATTTCAAAAATTATGGAAAACTACACTATACTGACAATATTGCAACGTTCCGGCCACAAACTTGTAATATATACGATAGTTCACTTCATATATTACCACGTCACATGATTAGAAATGTAACATACTGTACATTGTCACTAGTTTTGAAGTTTAAATGGCTTTGGTTAAATCAAAAGCATTTATTTACTTTTTTTTTGCTTTGGTAAATATTTATTTTGGCTACTGGAAGCTTTCATTAGAGTCCTTTTTATTATTTATTTTAGCGCAAGAAAATTGGATTAAACATAAATTTGTGGGTACTAAGAATATTTTTTATTTAGAAATGTGTGTGGTTTTTAAATATATTTATTGTCGCTTCACAGCAACAATATTTATTTGATATAATGTATTTTATTTTTTCACTCGCTCGCAGTCATTTGGTTACTTCATTTCTAGTTAACTTTCAAAAAGTTCTTGCATGGGAAAAAAAATTCTTCATCTAACTATCCTGAACCTAATTTTATTGGTACTGCATACAACTATGTAAGAAATATAGAACTAGGATTCAGTTAATTATTTAAAAACATTTTTAATTTCAAATTGTGTGATCGATTTTTAGTTGGCCATCTTTTTTTTATTTATAAATATATTCAAATATTCATCACTCAGTGCCAACAGAAAGCTAGCTATCAAATATCCTAAAACAGTTTGCAGAGAGCTTTAATATATATACACAATATGACTTTTGAACTCCTAGTCGAATTGTTAAAACGATTACAAATTATTTTGGTATGTTTATATATTCACCACTAATGCATAAGCTTAAATAGTTAAAAAATTATATTATATATGCTATGGCTAATACAGTGTTGAGTGATTGTGTAGAATTTAATAAACGTATTTGCTAAACAATAATTGAATATTTGTTTCAGTTCTCATTCACATAATTATGTTGTTTACTATAAATGAGTTGAATCCAAATATTAGAAAACATGACAAGCTTAATAGGTTAATTTTCCCACACTAGAACAATTTTATCTTCAATTTTGATTTTGTTTTTATTGATTCTTTAGCTGATTTAAAAAGTAGAACTAAATGATAACTTTTTAGTTATAAAATGAATTCACACTAAACTAAACAGTAAATTAATTATCTATTATCTGGTTGTTAAGGTGCAATGGAAGGGGACACGAGAAAAGGCCAGTGTTTTTGGAGAAATTTTTTGGCCAAAATAAATAAAATATTTCAACAGTACAAACATGGAATTTAATTTTCTTCACATGTTGATATCAAAATTTCCTGAATATCTGTCAAGAGCATGGTGGCATTATCTAACAAACTTTTTAAATGAAGAGAAAAAGTTGTCGTTAAATTACAGAACACACGTGAGGATATTCAAGAAATTTTGAGGTCACCATGTGAAGAAAATTAAATTCCATCTTTGTACTGAAGCAATATTTTATTTATTTTGGCCAAAAAAATGTTTTGACATAAAAACTGGAAAAATACTGTCTTTTGGTCGCGTCCCTTCCATTCCACCTTAAGTCTGGCCTATAATTATGTTTGGCTCTTATAATTGAAAAATTCAAAGAACCCATCCCTATTTTTTACACAAAGTACCATACTTAAATTCAAGTGTTTAAGGCAGTTTCCACACAAGGAGAACTGTTTTGTCGATCATTGACCAAAAAGTCTATATTGGTAATTTCATTTAGTTCAGCACTGTTAATACAACCGAGTTTAAGTCCTAACGAGCAGAGCTCAATTAAGTATTCTCTACCATCATTGTTCTATCAAACAGCATATAGGTAGTTATCTTAAATATATGTTAAAGATATTGCTAAAAGAGGGCATCATGATCAAAACTATGAAAGGAAAATGTTAGTTTACCAACACAAATCTAAAAAGTACCTTAAACCTCTGTGAAATCAACCAGATATGCTAGATGATAAAGTTTGAAGTATAACTAATTTTAAGTTTATCTTCTAATAATGGAAATTATCAATCAACAGTTAATAATACACAAGATTACTTCTTTGTAACACAGCAGTGACTATTGATGTCATTCAATTTCCGGGAATGCTAAATAGGGTTGATCAAGATTATATTTATGGACTTAAAAAAAAAGGATTGTTTCTTTGGCCTCTTAACTGTTGCTGTGCCTCTATACACAATATAGAGCTGCATATTCGGACATTTGCAAAGTTTTATATAGCCTGACTCATTTTGTTTTTGAGAGTATGGCTTATTTACTAATGACTATGTAAGGTAGACATTAATTTGATTACGATATCAATGTATACCAAGTAATTTCATAGGTAAAAGAGACCAAAATTATGTCCGGCTCTCCCTAAGAATTGTTACCTATAAATTAGATTTAAAAAAATTAAACTAAAGCTATGCACAAAATAATCCTGAAATAGATTTGAAGAAAAACTTTATACCCAATCTAACCATTCTCTTAAAACTGTGCTAGCGTCCATTTGTAGTTGATTTATTTTTGTTAGCAATAATATTGTGTAATTAATTAGTATTATATTTGGCTACTAATTCCATCATCACACATCACATTATTTATAATTTTGAAATTTCCCTGCAATGCCAACACAAGAAATGTGGTCAAAGTCTTTTTTGCATGTCTCATAGTATATTTTTAGCGTACAGATACCTGATGCTAGAGAAAATCTGTCTTTGTTGTTAGCTTAGTTCACTTATATTGTGATATATTTTTGAAAATTCTAACTTAACTGTTATTAAAAAATAAAAATAGCAGTACATATTTTCCAATAGAATCAACACTTTTTACTAGGGGTCTGTGAGTACTTAAATTTTCCGTTTGAGCCTGAGCATTTAATAAATCGTGTTTTAATTTGACATATTTTAGGCTCGGGAAATTAGAGTTTGCTGTATAAGGTTATTTATGTTCCGAGTTATGTGTCTGGTGATAGATAAATCATTGTTTACTCTTCTCTATATTTGTCTGGATGTTGTTTGTGAAAATCAGTGTTACCATATGTTCTGGTCATTGTAAAAATATTGATACTATTGTAATTTCAAAGATAGTGTTTAATTTTATTTTAAAAACCATTTTATTTTTATTCAAATAGTTGTGTTTTAAAGGCCTTTATTTATTAAACCCCAGCTCGCTCAGCTCGATTTGATTCTTGAAAGATTTTTGAGAAGTTCACTTGAGCTTGACTCAGAATGAAAAACAAACAAACTTGAGTTTGCAAACTCTTAGTGTATACCAAAGTTGAAAATATTGATACTCTTGTAATTTCAAAGTTAGTTTTTAGTTTTATGTTTAAAACAATTTAATTTTTATTTAAATATTTGTGTTTTAAAAGCCTATATTTATTAAACCCAAGCTCAGCTCAGCTCGACTTGATTCTCGAAAGATTTTTGAAAAGTTAACTTGCTTGACTCAGAATGAAAAAAAACTTGAGTTTGCAGACTCCTATAGTTTAGTTTATACCAAAGTTGATTTTTATTAAATCTCTCTGGTGTTGAATTTATCTTAACTTTTCATGTTTTGAATATTAAAAAAGTATTTGCAGTTGACATGCATGCATTGAGTTTAAATAAATGGATTTTAAGTGCAGAAACACATTTGTTCAAAATTAAACCATGCTATTATGCTAAACTGTAAGAACAACCCATTCTAATAAAATCTATACCTTTTCATATATTGTAGCTGCAATTTAGTATATAATAATTTCATGTGATAGACATTTTCTTCAGGACAGCTATGGTGATAAAGTCCTCTTTAAATCTGACTCTTGCTTTTCTACTTGTTTGATATGGTTTTAGATTTTATAAAAAGAGGGTGTACATATTTAAAGGTTATATATTTAATATTGTTTAAAGCAAACCCTAAACAAAAATGTTGCGCTCTGAATTCAAGTTTCACTCAAATAATAAGTTTAACACTGATTATATCTGCATTTCACAATTTAATCTTTGTTCTTGGGGTATTGGTTTGCCTTTGATTCAAAATTTTATGTATTTGTTGTAGAATACATAAATATTTCAATGCGAGACTTATATGAACCAACAATAAAATTATTTCTAAGGTAAATTGCTTTACTATTTAACTTGTAGTATGAAACAGTTTGAGGGCTCAGCTCATAAGAAACTGTTTATCATTAAGTGATTAATTATTTCTTCCAATGACCATTTCATAAAAGGGCTATCATTGTAAAGAGTGCAAATACAGCACTGTACAAATAGGCTTATTCAAAAGTGATTAATTTGAATTTTCATGAACAAATTATAATGTTTCGTAGGTTTTCAACTCACTCTAGATTTTTATTAGTATGGTTAACACAAGCTATTGATGCCTCAATCTATGGGGTACGGATAATGATTAGTTCAGAGGAAGTGCATTCATGTGGAGAGAGGGTGGGAATTTCCCCTACATACCCCTACCCAAGTACACCCAACCGAAACATGTAATCTGAATGGGTAGTAAGACACGGTGATAAATTATTTTTAAAAAACACCCATCTGAGATTAGAACCTAAAAATACCCATAATAACCAGCAATCAAATCTCTTGCAGAATCGATGTCTTACAATGACACAACTAAATTTAATCTATTTTTTTATTGCCATGTCTTACTACCTGTTCAAGCTATATGTATATGTACTAATTATGCTAATGAATTAGAAATGAGGAAGATTGTACTTAGAGAAAGCGTACTCACATTTATATGAAGGGAGAGTGGAAATATTTTTAGGAAAATCGCCCTCATTACACCCGGCCAAGATTTGAATGCCGATCTCCCTATCATCGGCAGTCTAGCCTATTGCTAGAGTGCAATTTTAAACCATGCAACCACCGAAGAAGGTCTAATTAATTATTCAGTATTAAATACCATCCTCTTTCCAGATAAACATTAATTCATTTTTTTTTACTACCCGGTTTACCCCTACCCCATCAAATTAAGTCATTTATAGCTCATATGGTATAGTAAGTGTATTTAATTACAATATAGCACATATTTCAAATGTATTGTTATATTTTTTTAACTTTTGTATAATTTTTTTTTCAGACAAAAATGTAAATCTATAACTAACTGTACGACAACCGACAAATCAAAAGTCAAGCCTGAGATGCACATCTCCATTGCTCACACTGTTTTGGCACTTGCGTTAAATTTTAATTAGAATGTGGAGCTGGAGTCTTCTAATTATGGTGTTGGGGCTGTTGTAAAGTTAGCTACTTGATTTTTTAATTCATTTTATAAAAATTAAAACACTTGAAAGAAATTTTCACCTGTCAAAAAAAGTGTTGGAACCGCAGTGTGTAGGGGTATAGGAAGAGGCGAGGTAGATACAATTTTTTTTTATTTTTTTTTCAAATAGCGTGATACTTGACTTCTGACAGTGACCCAAATAATTACAGTGATTATCAGAAACAAATTTTCTTTCTAATAGTACCAAAATGCATTATTATTCACTATCGACACAATGAGACTTGGGACACACCAATTTTAAGATTGTAGGTTTTCTAGTATTAGACAGTTAATAATGTTCTCACCTATGGGAAAGGATATTCTAACAAAATATTGCTTAACATTACTTGCCTACAGAAGGGCTACTTGAAATATGAAAGTACACTGCATTTTTTACAAATTATTTAAAAATAGCTATAAACTATACAACCTAAGAAACCTAACCTTCCATTTGTCAAGCCAAAAAAAACAAAAGATGGGAATGGATTAAGACTGAGCTAACATCATAGTAATGGAATAGAAGCAAGATGGTGTAAAGGCAAAGAAAGTATTATTATGCACAATATAGTTAATTAATTGGAAAGAAAACAATATTGGTATGGCCCAATTATTGATATGTTGATTGTGATGATAATGAATTTAGGTAATGTTAAGATGTTAAGTAGAAAGCATGTAAATGATATAAATATAAGGTTGTAGATAAAATACCATCATAGAGCCCTTAACTTGTGAAATTAAGGATGCACTACACACAAATAAATTTATTTTAGAGTGTGTTTGGTAGAAAATAAAAGATACTAAGAAAATAATATGCTTCTTAAAAGCGTTGAGAGACTTTTTTCTTTGTCAGACCAAAATAAATTCTAATTATTAATACACACAAGAATATGCTAATTCAAATTATAAAATATCCCAACTTAATCACACTTTTTATTTTATTCGTGGAAGGTCAGAATTTGTTAGGGTGAGATTTTTTTTTATCATGAAAACATTAACTACTGTTCACTAAAATATCTTTGACATGATTTAAATTTATTACATTGATAGAAAAACACGTTTGGCCTAGGACAGTAATTTGGAAAGATTGCAGGAAAGGGTGTTTTGCTATAAGATGTTGGCAGCTTTTCTCACCATGTGTTCACAGTACTATTAAACATAAAAATGAATTTATCCAATCACAAGAGCATGTAGGTGAGTATATTTCTAACTTTTTAATCATAGAAAACTTACAAACAATCTTAATATTGTGAGTATTTTAAACTTTATATTCTTGTATTTGTATTGACATGCTTAATTTATAATAATAATAGTAATAATTTCTTTTATTGTTTACAAAGAAAACGGGTCTATTAACACTGTTTAAGAAGCATACGATTATCATATTATATTAATTCCTTCCTTTAACTATTGATGTGAAACATAAAGCCACAACAAAGCTTTGCTATTCCTTCTTTTAGTTTATATTGTTAAGTTACTCCGTTTTTAAATGTCAACACTACTATCTTTACTCATGCTAACACAAAATTGGTAGACAAGATTTATTTGAAGTAATTTTAATAGAGATTGTGATTCGGTGCCTTATATCTTTTGGCACCACATCTTATTACCTGTTCAGGTTATACATATATGTACTAATTACGCTAATGAATTAGGGATTGGTAAGGTTGAGTTTAAAGAAAGTGTATCCGAATTTGTATGGAGGGAGAGTGTAAAACCATTAAGTAAAAATCACCCTCAGTACACACGATCAGAATTCGAACCCCGATCTCCCTGTAATCGGCAGTCTAGTCTATTGCATGAGTGACGCCTTATGCCGTACGGCCACCGAGGCAGGTGCCTAGCAAATTGTTTTTCTAGTGACACTATGGGGGTGTGGGAAAGAGGCGTGTTCATTGCTTGGTTATATTGTCTCCTTGCTAGATAATCTAATAATTAATATGAGGAAGTTTGTAAAAATCTGGTTAAGTACTTCAGTTTTATACTTGGTTCAACTATTATATATAATGATTTAATATGACATTTTTGGGTGTATATTTGTGCATTTATTTGTTCTTTATGGTCACACAAAATTATTAAACCCATTTGATCTCCATGGAACTGAATTAATAATTATAACTTAAATACACCTTATAGGCATATTAATTAGGATTTGCGTTCAAAGTTGTATAAAACACATTCGAACCTAATTAAATAATTTTTACCATTCCATGTTTAAAATTTGAATGATCTAACAAGTTGACAATCATAGCCAGTAATTACGAAGATACCCAAAGATTCATTGTTATATGATCTCACCGGGGTCCTTTTGACATATAAATACTAAATACAAAGAAAGAGTTTCTGAGCATGAGGGCAATATTGAGGCCTAATTGAAGGCAAAATATTAAGAGTTGTTTAAAACTAAGTTTGCTTGAATCTAGTCAAAAATACTAATTCATTTCGTTTTTATTACATTTAGGGAAAATAGCAGACACTATTATACAATTTTATATACAAATTTCTATAAATTTGTTGGTGTTGGGGTTAGTGGTTTTGACCCAGGGTGTCTATTCTGTCAGGAAACATGGATGTTTAATATGAAATTGAAGTCACTTTGTCGCACCCTTGCACTACTGTTGTTAATTTGTGATTTTTTGCATTTCACTATCTAAGGCCACCTCAGTGGTGCACATTGTGTCCTTGAGTCAACAAAACCTTCTCTACTAACTATAAGGTTCTTGGTATCTTTAAAACAGTATTTTTTGTTAACAAAAACGAAATATTGTTTTGATCATACGAAATTTTGACCAGCGTGCAAGAAATTAACAAGGCAAATGCAATTTCTTGAAAAACAAGCGCAATTGATCCTTTTTATAGTCTTGAGTATGTTTAGTTTGCCAATACACTCCAACTAAAAATTGTTGGGAGAATTTTGGTTAGCCAAAAGCTTCGGTGACCTCCCATCTCGTGAACTCGGAATTTCTACCTGAATTTGTCCCATCTCGTGTACTGAACAGAAAAAAGACTCTTAAGATTGTTATTATTATTATTATTATTATTATTATTATTATTAGCACCGCGTCTTACTACCCGTTCAGGTTATACGCACTTAAGCTAATGTGTAATGGTAGGGTGATTGTGAGATGAAATGGAGGACCTACAGTTTAACGTGGAATCCGAACCACGGTGGAGGCCTGGCATTCCCCACATTCACAAGATGTCTTGTCAGAGGTGAAGGAAGGGTTTGGCAATCAGATAAATCTGTGCCGGGACCGAGGATTGAACCCCGGCCGCCAGCACAGAAGTCCGACACCTTACCCCTAGACCNGAAGGGTTTGGCAATCAGATAAATCTGTGCCGGGACCGAGGATTGAACCCCGGCCGCCAGCACAGAAGTCCGACACCTTACCCCTAGACCGCCAGGTCACCTACCTTAAGATTTTTAATCGCTAGTGACTTTTCCACTCTTTTTGAAGTGATTCAAAGCTATGAGCTATTCTTTCTTTCTTGCTTAGTACAATATTTGTGAAAATCAAGTACATGAGATGGGACAGATAAGAAGAATGTTTATAATATTTTAATGTATGCGATCTGATTACCAAACGCTTCCTTCACCTCTGACAAGACATCTTGTGAATGTGAGGAATGCCAGGCCTCCACCGTGGTTCGGAAAACCCGAACGGTATAGTAAGACGCGGTGCTAATAATAATAATAATAATGTACGCGATGGGACACATTCGGGTAGAAAATTTCATAGTACACGAGACGAGCATCAATAAAAAGCTGTCCTTTTAAGCCAATAAATGGTCCCTTAACACTTATGCATGCCTTGTTAAAATATAATTATTATACCAATAAAGATTTATTTATGTTGCGTCTTAAAAATCGAGCATCTTTTTAATTTTATTTGTGTAGCACGCTTAAACAACTTTTCTCCTTATCAATAATCTATCAAGTCATAGATACAAAGCATAAACATATGTTGTAAAGAGCCAAAGAAAAAGTACGTGCTCTTGAACATTATGCTTACAAAACTATCACCGAAAATCAACACCCGTTTGTGCATGTAAAAAGCTAACCATAACGAATTAGTTTGACATTAAGGTGGAATGGAGGGGAACGTGAGAAAAAGCCAATGTTTTTTTTAGTTTTTATTACAATTTATTTTGGACAAAATAAATAAAATATTGCTCCAGTACAAACATAGAGTTTAATTTTATTCACGTGACCTCAACGTTTTTTTAATATCTTTTAAGGTTGTCCTGGGAGTTAATGACAACTTTTTCTCTTCATTTAAAAAGTTGGTCATCTAATGCCGCTGTGTTCATGACAGATATTCAACAACTGTTGATTTCACCATGTGAAGAAAATTAAACTATATCTTTGTACTGAAGCAGTATTCTATTTATTTTGGCAAAATAAGTTTACTCATTAAAAACTGAAAAACACTGACCTTTTTTTGCGTACCCTTCCATTCCACCGTAAGGAATTCGAAAGTTCGTGGCCACCAGTAGGTATGAAAGTTCGCCATTCAACCTTATCCTGAGACGCTTCCATCCAAAGTTGGATGGTTTAAACCAAATATTAAAAATATATATATCATCTTGTTTTTCTTTGAAAGGTAATTCCAGTTACTGATAAAAGTTTACCTTTTATGTTAATGTAAAATTAGCCTAATTCAATCATTCAATAGTATATTTAAATTAACCTAGTGAGTAACCAACAATTTTCTGGGAAATCCCCTTTAGTAATATAAATATCCATTTCCAAAATATACAGGATGAATAGTAATTCGCGGACACGGACAATACCACGTGGTTAGGTGGGTAAATATGAGTCGAGAACATTCTTTGCAAAAAAAATCCGTTATTCGCATAACTTTTGAGAAAAACGACATTAAAATGAGCTAGGGTTGATGGGAACGTTGTGCCTGAAACTTGCATTAAACATATGTTAGTTCCCAGTAGGTGTTCGAAGGTTGATACTCGCATGGTTATGCATTGCTCCAATTGGCGTGTGAATTCTGTGTG